>JAQQRF010000439.1:0-124423 GCA_030523145.1 Trissolcus brochymenae
AAAAAAAAAAAAAAAAAAAAAAAAAAAAAAAAAAAAAAAAAAAAAAAAAAAAAAAAAAAAAAAAAAAAAAAAAAAAAAAAAAAAAAAAAAAAAACAAGACACACAAAATTAAAACCCAATTCAAATTTCTAATAAGAATCAAAAATCTTTCAAGTTTAATTTCACTTAGATTCAATTTTCAAAGGTAGGGGGGAGGGAGGGAAATTTTTGCAAAAAAAAAAAAAAAAAAACAGTTCCAGGGGGTGACGCCCCGGAGAGCAACCACTGGGCATAAAAATGGCGCGTCAAAATTTCACCCCGGGCACGACATATACATCTCGTTGACTCTGGCGTTATCGATTGGAAAATCTCGCATCCCTAGGGATGCGCGTGCAAAGGGGAGCAAAACAAAAAAAAAAGGGAAAGAAAGAAAAAGGGGGATTAAAAAGGCACGTTGGGTCTCACGCGCTACCTCGGCTCGGCACTGGCGCGAAAATTCAAAACGGTGGTCGAGAGGTGTGTGGTGTCACGGTCGCGATCGCAAACTGTCCGGACCCGTCTGCTGTTGCGTCTGGCTTATGTCTGCCGCGGGAGAGGACCCTCGCGCGAGCACGCCGCGAACACTTGTGGCGCGAGAGGAGAGACGTGCCAGAGCGACAGCCGCGCCATGGCTGTGCCTACTCGCTTCCCAGCCTGATGCAGACCGCCGCCGGCTTGTCTTCCGTTCCGATCACGACCCGACGGCCTTGCGAAATCACACGAGCGCGCCTCCCTTGTCCACTTTCGAAGACCAAAACAAAGAGCAACAAAAAAAGGGCCGACGAAAAAGTTGATGTCGAAATTGATGTTGTCCAAAATTTGACGAAAACTTGATGATGGATGATCATCAATTTTTGATCTCTTTTTATTCGGTTCCAAAAATTAGTCGACGAGGAAATGCGTTACACAATTTTGTTCGTTTTTATTCAAGTTAATTAAACTATTAGTAGATTTATGGGAGGTTTTTAGTGGGTATTTTTTGGGCAGTTTTTTTTTTTAGTTGGGATTGAGATTGTTTGGTATTGTGATGTAAAAAATTGAACTGAGGTTTCATGTATAACTGAACTTTGACAGCAAGCCAAAATGTAACGAAGGTGATGTCTAACAGAAAATGATCACTTTAAACGAAGGGAATATTTTTTCTCGTTTTTTTTTTTTTTTGTACCATGAATACCATGATTGTTTTCGGTTGAAGGTTCTGCAAAGCATGTTGCTTACTTATTTCTATGCTCCTCGTGCAATGGCTTTTATTTCAAATGAAAAATTTGAAAGGAAAACATCAGAAATGTTACATTGTGCAGTTATGATGTATAATACCCGAGCAAGAATAATGAACGGGAACAAGGGGAGGCATAAAAAATATAAATTCTCAGACGCACTGTGTCAAATTTGTGTCAATGGGAAAAATTGGAGTCGAGCGAAGTGAATTTTCAATCTAGACAAAAAAAGATTCGAGATACAATATTGCTTGGTTTTGCGAAAAAAAAAAATGTATGAACAACTTTTTGTTAACAGAGAAAGAAAAAAGTTCAATTTGAGTCTGTGAAGAAATTATATGATAGATTTGGATTGGCGATGTTGAAAAGTTATGAGTGAACTGAAATGTATAATCTCGAACGATCTTTAAAGTTTAAATATTGAAATTCGTATTGAAGATCAATAAAGGAGAATATGTTAAATTGTAATAATGTATGAAATTCATGTTGAAGAGTCAGATTCTCCTGACCTAATTTAATTGCAAAGATTGTCTCTCGCAGCACATGAAAGGATTTTTCTCAAATAACAAACTCAATTCGTGGGATGAATTTTTCTTGACGAACAAATTGGTTTTCCTCGATATCGCGTAGAATTGAAGTAAATATACTTATTCCAAAGCTGACAATATACACTCAGTCAACTTTTTTCCCATTGATTCTCTTCAGTTCGATTAAACAAAAGCGATCGTTAACCGGATAGACTTAAAATCTCGCGCTTTTTCGTCAAAATTTTATCCAACAAATTTTTTGTTTTTCAAATTTGGATGAAAAATAAAAGACAAACTGAAATCATGTATATATATGAAATGAGCACTTTGATCAGTAGTCAAAGAACAATTTTAGGAAAGGAAACTTGTCCTCTACAGTAGCGTTCAAGTTCAACTATATTGGAATTAAATTTAAATTTTATTAAAGCTTCCAGCATATAAATTGGCAACGATTTTTTTTGTCCCGCTTTCATCAACCTAGTTGAAAAGTTTTTTATATACAACTTTCAAAGCAATAATAATTTCAGAAAACAAAATTTGAAACCAAAAACAAACATTCTTTTTTTTTTGGAATTAAAACTTTCATTTGAGATGTAGAAATTTTTTAATTTAAGATTTTTTGAAACATTGTTTTTTATTGCTAATAAAATGAGAATTAATAATAATAGTTGTTTCATGATTAGATTAGATTGCACTTGTTGTAAAAATATCAGAGAGAAAAGCAGAAAAACGAACATTCCCCCTCACAACTTTTACATTTTAAATCAACAAATGTTTTAATTAAATTTGTTTTTCCGCATTTTTAATACGCGCATAAAATCGTCCATTATTAATTAGTTACTCCCGCCTGAAAAAATGCGCTGAATATCACGAAAATTAATTTTTTATAATTAAATGATCTAATTTTGAACAAAAAAGATGCATTAAACAAATATTAATTTTGTAATTTTGTACTACTTTATAAACTTATCGAAATATGCGTGTCTTTTAAAGAGTATTTTTAACAAAGGACCTCAACTCGTTTTTCATAAACGCTAACGTTTATTCATCGCCTTGTCGTTTTTCATGGTTTTCATACCACTTTAGAATTAAAAATACAAGAATTTTAAATAGAAACGATATCTAATATAAAAATAATTTAAAAAGGACTATTTATTTTTACAATTTCAAGTTTTTCAAGTTATTTTTTTAGATAAACACAAATAATTATTTTAATTTCAATAACCAATTCTTGTTGTAATTAAAATAAATTATTTTGTTTTTGTTTAATTTGCCTATTTTACTTAAACGAGGAGTCATAATTTGAGTAGTTAGTCGAGCCACTCCTCGGGCACTTTTTATAATAAAACATTTCGTCTGCCAAGTGCGGACGTTAAGGGTCGGCGAGTTTTCTTTTTGGTGTTTTAACTTTTTCCACATTCCACCAGAATGTCGCGGAGGTGACTTCCGATTCGGTAGACGAATATATTTTTTATTGTCAAGCGTACAAAACAAAATACAAAAGTTATTATTTGTTCAGAAGATTTTTTTTTTTTTTGTAAAAAAATGATATTGTGAAGCTACTTATGAAACTCCTGAAATAAGGCGGATGACCCAATTTCTCCCTATCCATGATCCGCTCTCTGTTTTTCCGGGACAGTTCTTTTGCAACTATGCATCTTTTTTCTGAAGCATTAATTGGTTTTTTTTTTTTTTTTTCGTAGCTAAACAAGAGGAAAATAAAATTGTAATTAATTTCCTCGAAGCTAAACAAAAAGAAGAAGTTGCAAAGGAATTTCATTCTTAAATTGAACTTTTATACAATCAAAAAATATTCCTATGAAAAATTAAATAACTGAAAAACAAAATGGCAACCCTACGTTTTAGTTTCAGTGAGATCAACTTTTATAAAATCAAAAAACAAAACAATTCTTTAAGTTTTATTTTTTTCGTTCATTTTTGGTACAAAAGAAGAATTACTTCTTTCCTGTGGATAATTCAATAAAAAAAAGTGTCGACCTTTGCGGATTAAAAGTGAAATTCAAGTCTCATTCGACAGATGAATTTTAATTTTCCTCCGTTAGTTTTTAATCGGGTGAAGTGCATAAAAGTGTGATAAATTTTTTTCGCCTTCGCAAATCCCAAGAGGAGGGAAAAGATTTATCAAATTGTACGCGAGAAAATATGTATGGCTGTAAAATATTTTTCAATTGTAAATTTTGTTTTTTCATTTTATAACACTATCTGAGAAATTGTTTCTTTTTTTCTTTTTTTTTAATTTTTAACTTTCAATATACCATTTTCATACTGCTTTTATCTTTACAACGGAATTATAATCTGTTGGTGTTTTATAAAATGTTTTAATTCAAACACCACCAGTTCAGATTATACCGGTTATACGCAAATGACAAGAAATTAAAGTTTATTATTGACGTCAGCGGGCTGAAATTTCGTTCAAATGATTTAATTGATGTGAAAAACTGTGGTCACCCAAATGACGTAATTCAAATGAGATAAACACATTACGAGAAGAGCTAAATACAGTTTCTTTTTTTCGTCGCTCGAAAATCCTAACCGGGATGTATATCCGGGGACTATTTTATTTATTAATCCAAAGAAACTGTTTTCGAAGAGCCTGCTGAACTGTTTAACCGAGTTTATTTTTGAACGAACAAGCTGATGATAAAATTTGACTTTCACTCTCTTGTTTCTCCTTTGAATCGAAACCAATTTTTGTTTGTAATGAAAAATATAAAGCTCACTTGCAAAACATTCAGTTGTGAAATGTTTCTTTTACAGAACTGTCTAAGTCAATAAGATGATTAATTTCCATCTTTTTCTCTACTTCGAAGTTGAATCATTTAAAAACTATATCAATTTAAGTTTAAACATCTTATAAATTGATTCAACAACAAATATTTTTATTTCAATTTTGCCCCAATTACAAATCCAACTTGGACGATAACCATCAGTTGTTCTTAAAAATGTTATCAATATTTTTCAAAATTTAATACAATTTTTGTACAAACCTTGACAAAAATTGAACATTAACTTTAACTTACCTTCTGCTGTCGTTGTTCATGGTCATCGCAACTTGCCTCGTTACAAAAAAAAAGTCACCCAGAGGTTTCGCAACTTTAGAAGGGAGTTTAAGAAAATTCGTCGAACAAAAAATTCATCAAACATACAATTCGTTCAAAAACGCTTTTTGATTATGTACACTACAAATTTTAAATACTGATAATTATTTGAAAATAATTGAAACTGTTGAGATAAATAGCACTCGAAGAATTTTGTTCGCTTCGACAGTATTGTCGCTGGTGGACGAATTGTCGCGTGCGAACGGCCGTACGAATCTGCTCTCTCCTTCTTGTTTGCTGGATCGGCGGTCCCGTTACAAAAGCGCGACTTGACTCTGCAAAGCGACGATAACAACGAGGAAAATCGGCCGGGAAACTAAAAGATAATGAATTCGCGGATGACGTGCGGTTAAATTGAAATCCGGATTTATTACAGCTGCTCGATTGAAAACTAAGGAAAAATATTGTTTCGTGACATAAAAACACCTTGTTTAGCAATTAAAATTATGACAGAATCGTGACAAAATGATTAAGATGGCACACGCAAGTTTCATAACTTTTGAGCAGATTTTGAGAAGGTGAATAAAATGATGAAACCCAAAATAACGAATAAGGTCGACAATGTTCAAGGAATCTTTTTTATTTCCACGACTCTTCAAATTTCCTTGTTCAAAAACAGGAGAAAAAAGTTATTTATAGAATTGCAAAAGAGTTCGTGCTGAAGCATTGATTTGAAAAAAAAAAAAAAAAAAAAAAAATCAGTAGAAAAACGTTTTTTCATGTTTGATTTGAATGAACTGAACTTGTCGCATTTTCTTGAAAGAGAGTTGGGTATATCGAATGGCAATGAAACTTCTGATTAATGCTCCTGGCAAACACTTCAATTACAAGTGCTGGTAATGCGTTTTAAAATTTTTCAATCCAACTTGGAATAATTAAAACTAAAGTTGGTTCTTATCGTGACTTACTTGTGTTTTTATTTATTAATTTTTTTACAATTTCAGGATCTTGTTTTTCAACAATTTAATCAAAATGAAAAAAAGTTCTAAATTTGATTGAGAATTATAATTTAATAACTGAATAATCCATTTTTTTTAATTCACAAAAGTTGTTTTATCAGGATGAAATTAAAGAAATTCAATATTTCTATCAGCCGTTCGAAAAATGTCTGACAAAAAGTCTATTGCACCAAAACAAATAAGAAAACTGATAAGAGAAAAACCAAAAGCACAAACACCCTAATAGTTCAGTTCAAAGCAACCAAGCTAAAATGAATGTTCTTCTCAACTCGCTATTGATTGTCTTGTGCGCAAGTGTGTCTCTCGGCCAACTTTTTATTGGGCTAGAAAATGTGCACAGTGTTGATCCTCAAACCCCAGCACTGTCCAAGCAACAGATGACCACGATAGAAAACCAACTAGCCCGCTTGCTGGATCTGCCAACCAAAAAATTCGACCTACAAAAACGTGAGAAAAAGATGATCAGATCAGAAAACCATTTCTTACTAGAATTATACGGAAACAAACATCCAGAAGAGAACAAATCAAATCCCTCTGAAAAAGTTACAAAAAGTCATCATAAAACGATAAGGAATCCGCTTTTTCATGAAGAGTGGGCTCGTCATAAAACAACTGTCAAGGGATGTAATTACATTGCAACGTTTGGATGTAGAGCTCAGTCTCAAAATCGTACAGAGTTGGTTTTCACATTTGAGATGAACAATACACCCAAGAAGAGTGATCTCGTCGCAGCCGAACTGCGACTGTTCAGAAAACCAAAACCGGTCATCGGTGAGAGGACTTTTCATATTTCAATCAGGTCTTGTATGAAAAATAGAATTCTCATCAACAGTCGAAAGATCTGGTCCGAAAACGACCGAGGCTGGGTCGTTTTGGATGTGACAAATCTCGTCTCTGAGAGTCACAACCATCTTGAAGTTTGTATCTCTGCAAAATATCATGACTTGGAAGCTTCGATGGAAACCGTTGGAATTTCTGGGATGAACAGCCACGTTTCCCAGAGGCCTTTTTTGGTCACTTACTTTGATGCCGCTCTAGAATTAAAGGTAACAAAATTAAATCTTTGTTTTTAATTTTAATTCAACAAATTCTTTTTTTTTTTTTATTTAAAAAGAACAAATTTATTTGGAACAATTTAAAATTCAATTGAAAAAGTTTTTGTTGTCGATTCTGATTCGAAGTTTTCGTTCTCCAAAGGAGGATACAAACATTTTGCCAAGAGAAAATGACCGAAACCTTAGAGCTGTCGAAGACCCAGGACTCCGTTCATCGAAGCCAAACGTGCCAGCAGTGTGCACTTTGAAAATCTTCAACGTGAATTTCCTGGAATTGGATAAATTTACGAGCGTGATAGTCCCGGAAACGTACCAAGCAAACTATTGCATCGGAAAGTGTAAATTCCCTTTGCAAGAAAAAACTACCAATCATGCGATCGTCCAGGCTTTGTACAGTTCTGTGAAAGCGACGCTTGAACCGCTCTGCGCTCCTGCAGAACTCTCTGCACTCGATGTGATTCATCTGGACAGCGAGGAAAATATGGTCCACAAAACGTACAAAGAAATGGTCGTTCAAAAATGCTCTTGCCAATAACGATTACTTATTAGAACAACATGAAATTAACTTAACAATTTACTTAATTTTATTTGTTATGTTTCTATTTAAAAAAAATGTCATACATTTTTACACATTTTTGATATATGATTATATATATCACTGCACATATATTACATACTTTTTACATGGAGTTCTATTTTGTTATAAATTTTGTTATAATGGAAAATTAAAAAACCTTTTTGTTTTCTTTTTTTTTTTGTATTACAAAGACTCGAATTTAATTTACAAGTGAAAATTGCATTTATTTTGTGGAAAATTTTAATCCGCAGACTCGTTAGACTCGATACAGCAAGCAGAACAAAGCAGAAAAGCAGCAGAAGAAAGCAGAACAAAGCTGACTATTCAATCCTCCATAATTAGTCCATGTCGTTGGGTTGATTGTTTGTGCTCCGAACTGAGTTTGAAGTATTCCATTTTCAATTGCAACCCGAGCGCTGCGCGCCCGACGACGCTCAGCCAGCTGACCAATTTGTTGTCACTGAAACACCACAGTATCACATTTCTGCTTAATCAAGCCAATCCAAACGAGTAATTTCCCTGGGAAATCGTCAGCCTCGCTAACAGTCCGAGGTCGTGAGATTTCCTCGACTTTTCTTATCTGTTTCACAGTAGGCTGCACTACGAGACAGTAAAGACGAAAATTGCATCAAAGAATCCTCAAAACGTCCAAATATGAAGCATTTAACTTATTTAATTTATCACCTTTGTTTCATTGTTTAATTCTAAATTAATTTTCATACTCGTAATTGGATACCTATGAAATTAGAACTTTGTATATGTATATTACACCGTAATGTTATAGTGTAATTACAAAAACGTAAAATTAAGAATACAATCAAAATTTGATAACAAAAAATGTCAAATTAAAATAATTAAGTTTAATTTTATATTGAATGTAACATCAACATATATTTTTCCTGTAAGTATATCTTTTTTTATAGTTTATATAAAAGAATGAAACTGAAGTTTACCTTTTATGTACGATCTCTAATAATTGTTGTGTCATGCACGGGTGAAGATGCAAGTAAGGAGTGCCAAGAATCGGATGGATTGCTTGTGACAGTTCAGTGTAATTCAATGCTTGATTATCCTTTGCAAATTTTTGAGCTGCTTCAACGGACACTGGATTGGTGCCAGAGAAATCTTTAAAAAAGATTTAAAAATTACATTAAAATCCATCATTGAGTCTATAAATTGTAAGGCGCTTCTCAAAATAAATGTTTACATTACAAAACAGATAAAAAGGTAAATTGCTGTTTAACATTTTGTTGATATGTTTTTTGTAACGTTTGTTAAATCTACTTATATATAAAATTAACAGATTATATACTTTGATGAATGTTCGATCCTATAAGAGTCAGATACTATTCGAGTGATTTTGCGTTGACATTGTTCAGTTCAAATCCGGTACTGAATGGTTCTTATCGGGAAGTTTCTGGTTTTGGACTCCACGCAATCTGTACTCTTGTTCTGTACATTTGCAAATTTAAGATTTCAGATACAGTGCCATTATACAACAACCATTGCAATTAAAAATATACAAATTAAAAATATACAATGTTAAAAAATATACAGACAACAAAAATACAAGTTACAAATCCAAAAACAGATATAAAATCAAAACCAAAAACAAAATGAAATTCAAATACAAATTTAAAACCACGAAAACATTCATTTCTTTTTAGTTAAATTTATAGTTTCTCAGGGATTGAATTTGATGAAACATGTTCAATCAAGGGATGATAATCTCTCTAAAATCCTCTCCATCAACGGGAGCTCAGCAGGACCGTTCAATATCCGTGTCTTCGCCACTGTTCTGCCACCTGACGGAGTCTCGCTGAACTTTGAATTAAAAATCCCGCGTACCGACGGCAGTAACAGCCGTGACACAGCGAGACGAATTATATTCAATTAATTTGTTAATTCTATCGACGGCTTTGAAATCGTCGCCTCGTTGAGCGCTGTGGATTCTTGTCCCTACTCAACTGGACACGCTTTGATCAGCAGACAAAAGTAGAGCACAAAACGTTGTGTTTTTTTTGTTGCAAAAAAGAGTGTTTAAGTTACACCTGATTTCCATCCGTTGAAATAAAGAATTGGAACAGCATAACTGATAGACCAGAGGACATGATACTCCACAGTCAATGGTCTGTCAACTTCGCAAGGAGCTTCAAACGGGTCATCGTTAACAATCGCATTTTCTTTTCCTCCAGTCGCGTCGTCCGCAAAGTCGTCCGTCGACACGTACCTTTTTTGCAGACGTTTTAAATACGCCTGTCCTGGAATGTCCTGGAAGAAAAATTCCCATTAGAGTTTCTAAATAGAATTTTAAAAAATCGGACTATTTAATTTAAAGTTACATAAATTAAATTTAACTAAAAAGTAAAAAATGTCTTTCTCTCAAAATTTCAAAGATGTTTATCACGTAGTTATGGTTTAATTCGACTTTGTAAGATGAAAAATTTGATGTGACAACTCAATCACAAGATGGCGGCGCAAGATTACCACAAGATGGCAGCGATTTTAAGACTTCATTTAAAAATGATTTTGAGGTTATGTCCGAACCTTCCAATGATTTTTCAATCTTTTATACATTTTAGAAAACCGTATACCTTATTTCCAATGAACTGCCAGTCATCTGAAATTTGGTCAGATAATTGCACGATTGCTTCTGCATCTTTAACAAACTCTTCCCATGTAATTGTTCCGGGACCTTCCATGGTTGAGAATCTATCTAAAATCAGTCGAAATTGCATATAAAACTGAGATGCTCATTTTATGCACGCTTTTCTCTATGTTAAAATGTGATTCCCTTCACCGTATCTTCTCATCTGAATTTTGCTACTTTGAACATTCTACCCTACTTAGCAGATCTTTTAACAGTTGCACAGGCGCAGCTTCTTGAAAACCGCAAACCATCGCTCTTAAACCAACTTCAAAACAAAATGACAACAAATCATTTATTTATATACTTTTTTTGGTTCCGATTCTCCTCCTCTCTTCTTTTGTTACAATTTTCGAGAAAATTTAGAAACGAACTTCTAAAGAATATTCAAAGAGTTTTCAATTGTTATTTAAACAGTCGGCGAGAATTAGAAATTGATCCGTTACAATTGCAACAACCGTTCATTCAGATGACTTTCATCGCAAACCTCCTACTTAACGTTTACCATTTTTTTTGCAACGAAATTCAAATGAACGCAAAGTGAAATCATTCTCCTCAACAATTGTTGTTCAAACAGTTTTTTTTTAAAACAATTTCATAACGAAAATGGATACCAAAATTTACACAACTAACTTTTCACCATTTTTATCATTTTGCAAAACAAAATCCCTAAAATTTTCCAAATCAAGATCTTCTCTTTAAAAAAGTTACTTGACTTCTCTGAAGTTAGCTGCAGACGACGGCTAACTTCAGCAGGATTCGTCAATTCAAAATGAGAGATTTTCATTGATTCGTTGGACGTTTCTTAACCTCAAAAATTTAAAAATATACTTTGTTATATATTCGTTTGGTCTCAATATTGTCCAAGTGCGCACGAAGCGCCGTTCATCAGACATCAGAATAAGAAAAATCATCAAAAACAAAATGAACGAAATGGACAAATTCGTTATTACGGATGTGTTGGTTTGATGGTACATGATACAAACATGTCATACATTCAACAATTGCAAGACCGAGTTTGATGTCGCAACATGCGTACGAGAACAAGGCGACGTTTTTATAAACACTGGATCGAATCAAGGTTTGCGCAACGGTGCGCGAGTGATGACGCGTATTTGGGGTGTCGAAAAATGCGTAACAAACAGAGGCGCATTGTTGGGCGCCGTGGCAAAACAAATGTGTCACCCGGTAGCGGTAAAAACGATTGTCGTAATTCTAAGGCGAGCTTAGAGTGTAATCTGGCTGCGAGAGCGGAGAGCGATGCGCGCGCAACCTTCCGCGCGAGTCTACCTACGTTGTGTCCTGCGTTTTCATCTGTGTAAGTTACACGATCCGAGAGCACAAGGTCTGTCGATGGAGAGTCAACTGGGATGTGTCTATATCGATGCAGCCTGCGAGAGATGACGTTGGTCTCCGCTCCCCCTCGTCCTTATCGTTTCACCGATGCAGATGTCGGTGTTGCCATGTCCACCGTTTCACCAATCCTTTTTTTTTTCTATACCTTCTCTCCTTCACAACAATCGTTCCCAAACTGAAACAATACGCAGATCAATTAAACCTACGCAAAAATTGTTTCTACTTTAGTATCATCGTTTTGTTTATTTCCTTGTCTTTGATTACTACCTCTTGAAAAAAAAAACTGTATACAAATGGTTGTTTAGTAACAAAATAATGCAACTTGATCTTTAATGTAAGTATAAAACTTGGAAACAAAAAGTTGTTTCACCGTTTATGATTAAAAAGACAATTTTTTTGTTCTTTAAAATGATTTTATAACATACATTTGCATAATATTTTTGTGACGCAAAACGTTTGTTTACATAACAAAGTTTACACGAAATTTACATAGATTTGATACGGCTCTCAGAGGGGGCATCCAGGACATAAATTTTGTTATGATATTTATCTGGCTCCATTTTTCATTCCAAACATCTCAATCATCCCAAACTGTGAAAACTGTGTCATCGTCTGAAAATCTCGCGAAATCAAATCAAAATAGTACAACTCTTTTTATTTCAAGCATTTTTTATATCGACGAAAAAAAAAACCTGCCCTCTGTTTACAAAACAACTGCCAAGAAAGATAAACAAAAATAAAAACCAATTATCACGTCGACGGGCCAACTTTTGGTGGTACAAGAAACAAAAATAAACAAAATCAAAAAAAAAAAAAAAAAAAAAAAAAAAAAATCGTGTGACGACAATGTGTATCCCTCCGCGCGACTCTCGACGTCCAGGCGTGCTCAACAGACGTATCAATTAAATGCCTGCGGCTCCTCGAAAATGACCCGTTGCTTGCATCCGAATTGGCATCAATGCGTTTTCCTTTGTCCGCCGAGGGATCGCAGCGCGCGCTAGTAGGTGGCGCGGGCCGCGCATGCGTCCTCCGCGGACGCGCGAAATCAAACAGAGAGACAATGCCCGAAAGTCACCTTGGCCCGACAGAGATGGCGCGTCGTCAAAGCGACAACAAAAAACTTTTGCGCGACTTATCAAAAACCCTCGTCTTATCGACATCTTTTTTTCCGTCCATCCAAAACAAATTTCTTTCTCCGAAACAAAAACAAAACAAAAATACCAACAACCTCAATTCATAACCTCAAAAAATGAACGGATCTCAAATTTGACCAGTCGCCTTTAAAATCGAGCAAAATTGTTCGCGACTCGATGACAGGTTGATAGAACGAAGAGTCAACTCCGGGAGAATTCGGTTGACTCGTGAGGAGCCTGAGGTTAGGGAGGGAGGAGGGGGGGGGGCGCGCGCACACAGACGCGGTCCATTCTACCTGTGCGTTGCGTCTGTGTCTGTGAGCCGTTTGAGAGACTCACAGGAGTCAGAGCGACGACGACAGAACTCGCGCGGACGTCGGCCATTTGGAGGAGCCGTTTATCGACGCAGTGGCTGTCGCGCGGGGAGGGGGCGAAGCTTTTTCGTCGGACGTCACGCAGGGTGTACGTTGAATTTGGTCGCGCGTGATAAATCGGCCAATCGAGTGGCGCCGTGCAAAAGTGTATCGATTTTTCCGCGAAGCGTAAAGTTCACGGAACACCGGGGAGCGCGCGGGTGGGAGGGGGGTGGGGGGGAACAGAGAGACCGCGAGCGAGCGAGAGAGAGACGCCGACAGCGACGCGTAACGAAAGAGGCGAAGTCGAGCGGTGGCGTTGCGCGAACACACAGGTCCGAAAGAGCGTCGGTTGTGCTGCTGCGGTTTTCTCGTTCGTCGCAAAAGGGACAAGGACGCTCGCGAATAGCCCGCACACCCCGGGGGAGGGGAACCGCAGCGGATTGTCGCTAAGTCGCGATTATGGCGCCGAGGCGGACTCGCGTGGACGCGAGCTGTCGGGCCGTTGAGTCACGAGGATCGTCGAACTTGTAGACTCTACACCGGGTGTGACGGGGGCGCGCGCGCGTACGTGCGCGGTGCCTGACAAACGTATACACACTTGCCAGTTCTCCGGTGTGATAACACGTTCGGTGCAACGCAACTTGGCGACTTTTCACCAAGAACGGATAAACAAATAAACGAGAGATGTACGCCAAGGGAAAAGGCACCAATGTGCCCTCTGATGCCCAGGCCAGAGAGAAGTATACCTTTCAACCCACACGTCCTCCACACTGTTGTGACGAAAGTGATATCAACATTTTTTCTTTTTTTTTTTCCTTTTTTTTTTTTTTTATAAAGTTTGTTGATATGAGTGAAAACATTTTGGGCTTCGGTTGATGCAAATTGAATTGGATTCACGATTGTCTTTTGTTGTTGTCAGATTGTTGAGTTCGAGGTTGACAAGTCAGGTTACATGGACATGGAATGAATGTGACGTGTGAATAAAATCGTTGTTTATATTTATTTTTTGAACATGATGGTGTTCCTCAAAATGTGTGGAACAAGGTGGAACTTGTTGAGGTTCTTTTTTTTTTTTTTTTTTTTTTTTTTTTTTTTTTTTTTTTTTTTTTTTTTTTTTTTTTTTTTTTTTTTTTTTTTTTTTTTTTTTTTTTTTTTTTTTGTATGTCAGTTGTGAAAATGTAAGCAACAATTTGGTGACGAGAAGTTGCGGGATGGTAAACAAGCGAGGGCTTGTACATTCGAGGCAGAAAAGTGTGAACCCCATAATCTGTATAAGTTCAAGAAAGAATTCTTCAATTGATAAAAGTTTATTGATTAGATATTTGTGCTGATTGGACGTGTGTCCGTGAGGTTAAATAAACAAACAACATATTTCTTCCATGTTGAATGAGATGTTTGTCTCAAATGTCATGAAGGACTGAAACTTTTTGATATGATATTGATTGACAGGGAAATGAATTTGAATCAAATGTAGAAAATTTGAGACAAATTTTGACAGATGGTTTCTTACCATCGTGCCAGAGAAAAATAATCCAGATGATATTACCAATTATTTTTCTTGATTAAACAATAAATAGAAAAATGTTTTCAAAAAATGTTTTTTTTTTTAATCTAAAATTGAAAAAACAATCAGATCAGGATTCTTCGAAAATTCCTAGTTGGGGAAATTATTTTTAGATGTACAAAAGATCTGAGAAGTGACAGGAATGTTGTTTATTTATTTATAAAGAAAAAAAAAGTTTTTTTTAATATTTGATATTTTATTTTTGAAATACATTTTGTATTGTTTACATTGGGTTTTGTTTGTTTACATTGAGCTGAATTAAAAAAAGGGGTTGAGATTAAATTCGAGAGTTAAACAAGATTTGGTCTCAGGTTGGATATTTTGTTACAAATTGTTGACTGGAGTCGAATAGCCGGATTGCACAGCTGTTGATTTTTGTACCGCGATGACGACTCGGTTTTGTTTACATGAAGCTGAATCAGAAGTTTAATCAGCGATTCAGTGTTTCGATTCAAGTAGGTTTCGATTGGATAATACTTATGACAGCAATCATTGGGCAATGTGACGTAAAAATTGTTTCCATTTATTCATAATTGTTTTCTTTTCTTTACATTTCATTTTTATTTCTTTTTTTTTTTTTTTAATTTTAATTATTTCGTACAATGTACTTTTTCGTTTGAATTTTTCCAAATTTCTTACCATTTAATTTAACTGTTTATCCTTTGCAAATTTCAATTTGTTCTATTTTTTTCCCCCAACTTTCAATCAGTTATTTTTTCTGCAACTTTTTTTTATTATTTTCTCACTTTGTATACAATTTTCTGCGAAAATAAGAACAGCTCCAAAACTTGAACTTTCTATTTGAAGCGAGACGAAAATAGACTTATCATTTTTAGATCGCAATTTTCTATTGGAAAAACATTTATTATACGACCGGCGGTTACAAAATTTTTTCATCAATTTTTTCATCTAAAAATCGTATTCCATTTTTTTAATTGTATTAATTGCATAATTTTCTTTTTTTTTCCATGTTTTCATTGCATTTATTTATTCATTTTTCAGATACTTTGTTAGATGCAAATTATTTGAGCTGATTCAATTCGATGATGTTCATATAACATTATCAATCGAGCTATTTAAATCATAAGGTAATTGAACTTCATCCCAACCGTGCTGATGGCCACACAACATCGTGTCCTTCTTTTCATGACTCCAAGATATTCAGATTGAAACATCTCGTCATTCGTTAAAAACAAAATACAAAAAGAAATATATTAAATTCAACTACTTGGACCCTGATAAGTATCACAAAATTCGTCTTCTCATTTTCAAAATTGACAATTTCAGTCTACATCTTTTCATTTTTTCATTTCACTTCCAGATTCAAAATTGCAAACTTTTCCAAAACTTCCATCAGGAGGCGAAAAAAAAAAGGAAAGAAATGATTTGGCATTTCCCAACTCTTCAGCCCCACCTCGCCACCATGACCTGCGCAATTTTTGCAACAATTTCCCTCCGAGATGCGTCTAAGGAAAAATCGAAGTAAAAGTCGAATTGCAAAATTAAAAGAAATTATTTCTTAAAAACGGGGAATGATAAAGACAGTTCGATGATAACGTTGAATTTGATCGTACGCCGAGCGTATTCACTTTTAATAGGTGCGCAGTGGTTCTGCGCACGTATGTGTGGTTCGTAATGTAATGTTCGCAAGAGAGAAAGAGAGAAAGAAACAAAAGTGGGGGAGAGACAAGAGACTAATTTTCGATACGCTGCTTCCGTTATGAATTCGAATCTAAGTATGCCACACGTTCTTCTCCACTTATTTACAAGCTCGATGGTTCGTGCTCGTTTCTATCCTTCAGGTGTAACCTGCTTTCACAAAGCGTCGCTCGCTGTCAAGTTTGTGCACGTGACAGATCGCAATGCTGAGCACCCCTGACATCACGAATCCGATCGACGCTTCTTCTCCCTGTATATACGCGCTCTCCTCTGTATATACGCGTCTTCAGATCTTGTTCTAGAAAACACTACCTTTGTTAAAATGAAAAACTTTTTTTGGGAATCTGACTCGAAAGTTTCGTAGGTTTAAGTTTTATTTCTTGATTTATTTAAAACTGTTTACGATGGTGAATAAGTCTCGCAAAACGTTCTTATTGCGATTTCTAAACTTGTCAATCTCCAGAAGTAAAATTTGAAAAGGATCGTCCGTAACGAAATTGTAACATAATTTGACTGATGGGATATCACTTTCCAGTCAACTTGGTCCAGTTTCAATTACCTCATGAATAATTCTATCAATTTGTTTACAGATTAGCTGTATATGTTTATGAATATTTACTTCACGTAGGCGCCCAAAATGCTGCACAAACATTTTTGAAAGAGGTGATTATAAACTATCAATTTTATTTATTTTGCAATTGCAAAATTGCATAATAAGAAGTTATAATAATTATACATAATGATTGAATTTTCATCAATTTAATTGTTCAGATTCGATGGGAGAAAAATATAACACTTGGAGAGCCACCAGGATTTTTGCACTCATGGTGGTGGTAAGTTTCTGTTTTGTTTTCTTTTCAAAAATATGTTTATTTGTTTCATATCAAAATGTGTTATGAACAGAGAAACCTATTGACCAATGATCGAAAAATTTTGCAGTGTATTTTGGGACCTCTACTGTGCGGCTCCTGAGAGACGTGACTCATGCGAGCACAGCAGCGAAGCCAAAGCCTTCCACGACTATGTGAGTATTTTGGTATTCGAATTTAGACATTTGGTTGATCGACGAGTAGCTAATTTGTGCATTGTTATTTTCAGGGATTCGTCAATAGTGGCTACGGCGTCAATGGAATTACACATGTACGTACAACGGAGATGAAAAACCAACAAAAAGTCTCCATTAAATAAGCAACAAAAAATAGACAAAAAAAGCAGACGAAATTCTATCTAAACAAAGTTTTCAAATTGTGTACACTTTTTTGATATCAAAATTTGGTTTTATATTTTCATGCCATCGACCATTCAACTTTGTTCAGTTACTGCTTGAAGCGATGAAGAAATGAGTTTCCCAAGTCAGTTGTTACTATCACTGTTGCTCTGATTCAATTCATAATGTAGAATATTGATTTTTAAAGCATTTTACAGTCCGATCATAAAGAAATTTGCATGTGAAAGACCGCGATGGAAAAATCAAGGGAAAAGATAGAAAGTATAATAAATAGAAATAAAAAAAATAGAAGAATGTTTGATTTAATCAAAATAGATGAAAATTCAAGTTAATTTAACTTTGTGTAACGTCTGAGAGACTGAAAACTGGATGGTTGACTGAACGAATTGTAATTGTTTCAATTGGACGTGCAAAATTAATATGAATGTAATTGCAGAATGCCGGACCAGCACCGTCGCCTCTTAGTCAAATGCCGCCGAACGATGGTATGCCTGGAGGCCCGATGCCCCCTGGATTCTTTCCAGTAAGTTATCTCAGAGTCTCCATCTCCACAACCACCAAAATCTTACTTCAAATGTTAACTCGTTTCTTAAAAGAAGTAAAAGAAGAAAAACGGTCTAAAAATTATGTTAAGAGAACGAGATTCTTCTCAACCATTTATGTTAGTACTTTCTTTGTACGGTGTCCTTGAGTTTTGGCTGTTGAGACAAAATGTCGAAAATTTATGATATGAAAACTCGATTGAACACCAAGACTCAAAGAGCCTGCAAAATTTTCTCTTCAAAGACTTTGTCCGATTGTTATACTCCATCCAAAATTGTACAGTGCATATACCATTTGTCTGACAGATCTAATTCATTTCATTATTTCATTCAACATCGTGGATGTTCATATTGAGTCGCAAAAACACTCTTCGCATCGGCGTGCATAAATTGTTTCATTAGCTCTTGTATACCATCGTGCACGAAATTTCTATATGCTACATTTTAATGTTAGGATACTATAAAATGTGAATCGATGAAACGGTCTCGAAATCCAGCGTCATGTATTCTCATTTTAAAGTATGTAAGTGGAAAGCAACGATGTGACTGTCATCATCTGGCCCTGAATTTTTTCAGATCGGAGTTTGCTTACGAAAAGAAACAAAAAAAAAGAAAACAATCAGATGTTCATTCCAATTGACATTTATCGATATGCTTGCCCACTGTATTATTTATGTCTCATTTTCTCTCTGCTATGTAACCTAACTCGTGTATGTGCATCCATGTAACGTATTACCGTTTGAAACTAGGAGTCTCGTCCAGAATACAAAATGTTCAAAAATAGATGTTAGAATAGTTCAAGAACTACGTAGAATAGGCCAATCATTTTTAGATTCATCCTTGAATTAAAATCCCCGATTATCATTTTCGGGCTTCCATCTTGATTTTTGTCTTACATTTTTCTAACTAAAATGACAATTTTTTCTGTTTTTTTTTTATTTGCTGTAATATTTTTGTTCATTTTTGTTTATTAATTTCGTTTAAAAGAAAATCTTGACCGTGAATGCAGTGATAAAATTTTCTACATTTTTTCGAAAAGAAACATATTTTTCGAAAGATAAAATGAATAAAAAGCTACTTGTCAAATAGTTTTAATAACATGTTTATATGCACTTTACATAGTAGACGATTACAAACTCGAGCATAATTACCGACATTGGAAATTAATTGAATCTTAATTTCAAATCGAGGTCATTTTTTGTATAGCAACTATCTGAATTAAATTTTAATCATAAAGAATACAAAATTGTCAGCCGGAAAAATAATTTACAGAAAAGGATCGTAAATTCAGTTGTTCAATATTTGCGAGATGTTACGTAACATTTTTGCTATCGCAATTTTTTTCTTTCATGTTCTTCGTTTTGTTGTCGTTATCACTTCGTACTTGAATTAATCAAACTTGTCATCCATTTCTGTATTATTTTTCCGTCCACTAAAATTTTGTTCGACTCAGACTCAACAAACTGTTTTCAGCATTGAAGCTTTGAAGCTCTCTTCAAAATTGTTATTACAATTATAAAAGAAGAATTGAAATTGAATCGAACAACAGAATTGAAAATTGACCAGTCTGATTATATTGGCAATTCAATCATTTTCGAATGAATAGCAACTTGACAGATTTTAAATTATAAACAATCTATGATTTGTAACTAAAACTCTGATCATTATCAACAATCATCTGAATAATTGCTATAAAAAGTTTAGTTTAAAAACAGCGAGTCAGTCAGCATTTGGATAAATGACATGCAGCGCTCCAGGTGGCGGGATTCAGAAATACTAGCCCGTGATTCCCCTGTGTAGAAAAATTTCAAATGTTTATCATTATTTTGATAGAATTGTAAGTTCGATAATTTCAAATCATGTCTTGAATTGATTTTGAATTGAAAATTTGCGTATAAAAGTAATGTCAATGCAGATCTGTTGAGCCTGATGATAACAAAATGATTTTCTGAATAAAAAAAAAAAATATAATTCATAAAAGAGAGCGAAGACCTGAAGCCTTCTAGTTTAGTTGTTGCCTGGATCGCAGTGTTGCTACATGTCTGTTGTTTGCGTTGCTTGTTGCAGAACAACTCGACAATGCGACCATCTCCGCCTACACACCCCTCATCACAGCCATCCCCCCAGCACCCCCAGCCACCCCCGCCCCCACACTCGCAGATGATGTCCACCCAGGTAAGCCTTAAGCACTCACACTCACTCATTCATCAGGGATCACTCGTTCCCAATCATTGAACACAACGGGCATGAGCGGATTCGCAAACCCAATCGTTCTGCTTCTTCTTTTTCATTCACGCTTTCCTTTTCGTTCGTGTTTTTACGTTTGAATAAATCATTTTAAACCACTTTTCGTTAGCCAATCTTTGAGCTTCGTCGTGCTAACAGAAAAAAAGATACTTTAGTTTCCAAAAAAAAGAAAAACATCAGGCTTTAAATACTAATCTTGCAATAATCTGAGTTGCATGCTTGTGAAATAAAAGAGAAAAGCTGCTGCATAGCGGCTGTGAAATAAAAAAGGCATTTACTTTCCCTTTTTGTGTATCTTCTTTTTGATTCTTGGTGAAGGTAAGGTTTTATTTTCCTTGGTTGAACTTTTGAGTTCGAAACTATCTGAGTCTAACGGAATTGCTGTGTGGCAAAGTGTTGAATTTTTTTGGTATAACGGATTGTGAATTGTTTGTTGGGTGCTTGTGTCATTCTGAATGGTGGTTTATTTTTTTTGCAGTTCATGGGACCCAGATACGCGCCAGGTCCTAGGCCAGGTGTTAGAATGCCACAGATGAGCAATGATTTCAATGGGGTAAGTTAAACAAAAATTGAACAATTACAATACAAAAAAAAAACAGAAAGAAGAATGAATCTTGATTGTTAATTTTTTGTTTTTATTGCAGCCTCCCGGACAGCCGATGATGCCCAACAGCATGGATCCAAGCAGACAAGGTAAGGGCACGAGGAAGTTGGAAGAAACTGTTGGTGTTGAAAGAGCATTATGAAAGGAGAATGGCATAGACGCATGTGTATCGTTGAAATAAAAAAATGCGCAGCAACCGCCCATTTTTTCGGCATCGGTCGCTGCGCCATGGAGTGGATTGGTTTTTTGAAATTGAATGGAGGGGTATTATAGTACACGCAGAATTAACAAGTATCAATATTTGACCTTTAAGAATCGAAATTGTCCACAAATAAAACGAGTACTGAATACCTGCTGCTGGCACAGTTTTTCATATCTCTTAAAAAATTGTTTCTCTAATTTGAAGTTTTCAAAAAATTAAGAAAGGAAAAATATTACAAAAGGAAAAGGAATCAATGATGTTCGACGAATATGATGGATTTCTTTTGTTCTGAAATTGAAAAAAAAATGGCACTGAGTATATATAAATTAAGAGCTTTGTTTGTTTGAGATTAATTTTGGAAACAACTTCTTTAAGACCACTGCAAAGTAACTGGGCTTTAGCGCCATTCATCTGATCTTACTTAACTGCCGTACTAATGTGTGCTCTTGTGTTCCTCAGGCGAAGCTGGAGAGTTTGTAGGGTGGCAAGGTAGGAAGCAAGCCAACTACTGAATCACAATTTACCATGACACAGAACATGACTCAACATTTTTTTTTTTTCCTTAAAAAAAACGCACATCGTCACGCACCCACGACACACACTTTTTTTCACAACATCCTTTTTTTCTTTTCTCACAACCGAAAGCACATGATTTCGCATGAGAGATACGATTAAACTTGAATGGTTCTGCAGACCCAAGATTTACGGGTTTGTTTATTTTCACACTACTGAGATTGAGTTGACTTGCTAATAGGGAAAAAAGCATTTAAAGCAAAAAGAAATATTAAACAAAAAATTGTCTAGGTATTTCGAGCAGCAGGTTATTTACGAAAATAATTCATGAATTGTTAAACGTATCTCTTGAAAAACAGAAAAAAAAAAATTCAAAATCAAGTTCTGAAAAACTTTCATAAAAAAAGTTCATCTAGCTTCTGTGACACAGCTTTCATTTATCTTCGGCATGGAACTTGCACTTGACGAATTGGGTAGTTATACTATCGCATCCGCATGATTCTCTGTTGCTTATACTGAATAAAAAAAAAGTCTTGAATAAAAAAAGATCATGGAAGAAGAAGAAAAATCAAAACAACAAGAAATTGCGCACCTCGCTTTTTGTCACTTAAACATCTTGATGATATTTCATCAGATAATAAACAACTTAGGAATACACTCGTCCGGGTTGCTTTCGTGCACGAGATAATGCTGTTTTTTGGTACAGGTCCACCAGGGATGAACCCGATGAACCCAAGGATGAACCCACCGCGCGGACCGGGCATGGGTCCGATGGGTCCTGGAAGTTACAATCCCAATCTGAGAGCGCCGCCACCCAATAGTAATTTAGGACCTGGTGGACCAGGTGGTCCAGGTGGAATGCCCCCGATGAACATGGCAGGCGGTGGAAGACCGCAATGGCAACCTAATACGTCAACAGTAAGAACAAAAATAACAAAAAAAATTCTTTATTTCATTATCCCAATTATCTAATTTTATTGTTTGATGTAGTTCTCATTTGAATTATATTTGTCTAATTATTTCTTCATTTCAGCCAATGAATTATTCTTCTTCGTCACCCGGTAACTACGTTGGCCCACCAGGATCAACAGGACCTCCAGGACCAGGAACGCCTATTATGCCAAGTCCACAAGATAGTAGTAATAGTGGCGGTGAAAATATGTACACTATGATGAAACCTGTACCTGGCGGTAATATGCCTGGGGTAAGAACACAAAATTATAATTCATACATTCGAATTCATGCAAGTGTTGAAACTTCATTAAGAACAATATTACGCTCTTAACTGGTCTCAGTTTCGCGTCTCTTATTTTGCAACTTTTAAACTTAAACTTAAAACTACAATTTTGTTACTTCATTTTGTCCATTTATTATGGATAACTTATTTTTGGATTTCCTGTTTGTAGGACTTTCCGATGGGAGGTGGTCCCGAGGGAGGCCCGATGGGCCCCATGGGGCCCAACACAATGGGCCCGGTACTGAACGGGGACGGATTAGACGGGATGAAAAACAGTCCGGCTAACGGCGGCCCAGGAACACCTCGAGAAGACAGCGGCAGCGGCATGGGTGACTACAATCTGAGCGGGTTCGGCGGTCCGGGCGAGAACGTAAGTATCTCAAGCTTTTTCGACAACCCTCTGTAGCGATATGTATGTCAGAGTCGCCCCGATCTGTGTACGACTATTACTATCATAAATATGTGCCATGCATAATTATAATTGTAATAGGTGCACCCGTCTTGTTTTATTTTTATTTTTTTTTTCATTTGTATCATCATTGTTTATTTTTGAATGATTATTTTTTCTTTTGCATACAAGTTTTCGTCGTCGCTTTGATGATAACTCAGAAATGATTGTGCAATTGACTTGGTAGGTGAAAAATAAGGACTTAAGTTATTTATTTGAAGATTGAAATGAAACTAATATATTGATTTAGATGGCTATTAGGAAATAAAAAAAAAAGAATTGAGAAATAAAGTTGAATAAAATGAAGGAAATAAGTTTGTTCCAGCACAACCACTCCTGCGTTTCATCATTCATTATTGTAATCCTCGGGTCTTATCGGTTTTATTGTAAGCCTGCCCGCAATTTAATTTCCACGTATAATTTTATTGTCAATCCGCTTTCACTAATACTCACACGAGGTGGCTGACTTAGAGTTACAATTATATTTTTTTTCACTCCTCTCTAATGCACCTTCGAAAAAAGTTTTTCTTTTTTCGATTCATTCATCCATTGATCCTTGTTTATAACTAATCTTGAAGTAATTTATTTTTAATTTAAAAATTCAACGTACGAGCCTGGCGAATGTGAAGATAAATACAGGCTGCGACTGTTTGTTACTGTGATCTGGCCATACACTATGTGTTATCTTTTATTTTTAGTCCAAACAATGAAGAACGGTTTCAAAAAAATGGAACGAAAAAAAATTGTCAGTACGATTTTTGAGACCGATCGCATTGATCCCTCCGTTGTTTGCTCATAATCCGCGTTCTCCATTTCTAGCGCATGAAACTACCAACCGGTCACTTGTACGACAACTTGAAACTTATCCATTATCCATATTCCATCTTATTGATTTTGTTTCATTTGTAACTTAAAATGTTTTTAACTGTGAAATACATTTTTATCTTGAACAAAATTTTACCTGCAATTGAAAATTACATACCTTTGCGATACAAGTGACCAGTCGTAATCTTAATAGACTGCTGATATTTAAGAGAAATGTTATTACACAACATGTTACACTATTTTTCTATGGTTATGAATTGAAAATGAAAATAATATATATCTGGCTCCATTCCATACCTATAGAACCATATATAAAACTATATGAAGTATATGACATCATGTTTTTCATATTTCCATATATATATTGACTTATTTTTTAGTTTGAAACATATATACAATAGCTTATATAGAAGCATTCATTTTTCATAGATGGAGCCATATATATATTGACTTATTTTCCATTACTTGGAAATCATATATAGAATCATATATGTTCCATATATATTTTTACTTTGGTACTGAACCTAAATGAACGAATGTAGAGCACGATAATTAGTTTAAGATATGGTTGATTTCCGTCCGCAGGCGATTATAGGTCAGTACTGGATTGATGTGCTATCAATATTTTCATCTGAAAATGAAAGAAACTATTTTTTTTTCTATGTATCTGCGAAAGTATGTGCAGGTCAGTGAATCTGAAAGTTTTTAAAGAAGAAAAAGAAAACGAAAAAAGAGAAAAAAAGTGTCTTTACTTGCATATACTTTCTGAAATAAAGTGGATGACAGATAAAGCTTGACAAAGTCTGAATAGAATAATTTCGTGATAAGTGATCTGAAAGGCACCAAGGTCCAGGACGATTTTTGTTTGTTCGTCTCTGTGTTTTGGAGACTTCCTTTCAATTTGAGTTTGATCGCACCTTGGTTCCGAGTTTAATGTTTCAGATTGTAAGTTTCCGGTTTATTTTACCTGCCATAAATGATTAATTGATTATAACACTATATCCTCTGAAGGGAGACCGAGAAAATAAATGAGATCCTGTTACACTGATTACTGAGTTTTTCTTTTTATTTGTCGAAACCCGCGGGGTGCTGGCTGTTAATGTACATACACAAGGTCCAAGATAAATTATCATTACAAAAGCTCACTGTAATAAAAATATATAAAATTACACAATTTTGTTAGGTAAACTTAACAACTGTTATGACAAATGTAATTGTATTGAACAAATGTAAAATTACAAGACTGACAGTGTAATTTTGTACCACACAAAATGTAAACTTTCGTAACAGTCGTAACAACTTTCCTATATTGTGTAATTTTAAGTACTGATTTTTACAGTGCGGTTAAGATGAATTCTAGATATTTTCGTTAGCACGCGATTGTTATAGTTTTACGTTTCTTTAAATTGTAACAGCTTTGTATGTCAGCCTGTACTGACCTATAGCACATGGATAAGCGAGCCAAGCGGACTGCGATTAGCGACCAATCAATTGTAAGTCGTTCATTTTCGAATCAGACCGCAGAAACAACATTTTCCATTTTTCCAAAAAAAAAGAAAAACCATTTTTTTTTTTACATTTTTTTCTGTCATGGCTTTTTGGTGATGTGTGCGTGGGCAGGCGAGAAGCACGAGCTACTTTTTGTTTCTTTTCATGTCCATGTGTTGTGGGTCAGAGCACCCTAGTTTCTGTGTCACTTCCCTTTGTTCCTTTTTTAGTTTTTTTTTTGTTCATTTCCAATTTGATCGTGAGTGTTGTACTTTTTGGATTGAGACATGCCACATTTCCTGAAGGCAAGCCCTGCCGACGCACCACCAGCCAAAGTAGAAATTTCATCTGATCAAAGTAGAATGTTCATTTCATGTAGAAAAGTTACAAATTTCATTAGACGCAAAGAAAAATTGAATTAAATATTCTTGATACGGTTTTTGAATCAATTGAATTTCTACTCGGGTACTCGATTACCTGGCATATTCAAGGAAAGCCTCTGTTTTCTCTTTCGCTTTAAGTGTTTGTTTCAACTAACTGTAAACCAAGCAAAAAAATGTGAACTAACTGCACAATCATTGTACCACATTTTGTGTAAGAAGTTTGTCTCGTTGAAAACAAAAACAAGTTGTAAAATGTCAGGCTGTCGCGTGTCCTGGATTGAAACGAAGATTGTGGTGTAACTGGCATGGTGTTGGTTGGTTTGCAGGACCAGAACGAGTCAGCGGCCATCCTGAAGATTAAGGAGAGCATGCAGGAAGAGGCCAAGAGGTTCGAGAAGGACTCGGACCACCCCGATTATTTCATGTCATAATTCACGACTCGCTGGACCTCCAGGCCAAACTAACTTAAATAATCCTTAAGAGAACCAATCGCGCAATACGCATCCCGATCATCCAGACGTTTTTATTATTTTTTTTCTAATCGGATACTTTTGTAACTTCAGCGGGACAGGCCGGCGCGCAAGATCGCCCGGAACACGAAACATGTATAGAATAGCAGTATTATTGTTACGGGACGATCAGCGACGAGTCCAGTTTTGAACGACGCGGCCCACTCTGACGTTTAGAATTTTTCGTTTTGATCTTTATTTGTTTTTTAATTTATTTTTTATTTTTTTTTGCTTTTTTCGTCTTTCATTTTTTCTTGATATGATTCATATCTTGAGTTCCTACCTAAGATCGGTACAGCTAGTTAACTTTGACATTACAGTTGAACTGTATTTGAATAAGAATTTTATGTTCCTATAGCCATTAACGTTCAGGGAGAACAAGATGTTTTCTCATAATGAGGGCGGAGGTTTTTTTTTTATTCTAGCACATTTTAATTTGAATCAACTCTGATAGCACATTCAGATGATTTGAAATTTGAACTAAAAAAGATGCAATTACAAGAAAAAGTGTAAAGTTACAACAATGTAAAATTGAATCATAATTTTGGAGCATCTTTTTTATTTGAGAAACTTTGAATGAACTGTGCTATTGGAATGTTATAATTTTTCGGAAAATCTAAACGTTCAGAAAACAAAAATTAAGATCTCAGCTTGTCCCGCTGACGCAAGTTTCGGCATCGGTTACATGGAGACCAAAGAGAATGAAAAAAAAATGCAGACACGTACAAACGTTTGAGATGAAAAATGAAACAAAAAGAAAAAGAAAAAGGAATTAAGAACAATTTTTTTTTTGGTCGGTCTTGAATGATTGTTTGTGTTGCTACGATCAGGCCAGTTTTTGTGTTATTGATGGGGGGGTACATGTTAACGGATGTCAAAGAGCAGAGAAGGGGGTACACTTGAAAGTGTCCGCAATTTCCATCACGCTCGTTCGGAGTGTGAACGTTTTTGTAAGGCGCGATTCGTAAACTTTCATAGAAAAACAAAAAAAAAACAACAAACTTTTAACTGTAATATTGTACGCGTTTTTATGGTTTGAAACAAATGGTAAAACAAAAGCATCCAGAACTAGAGACCGAGATTCGCGATTCGTCAAAGATATATATTATCGTGAAACGCCACTTCCCGAGCGTTAAAAATGAATACAGATGATATTTATAAAAGTCGAGTATTTGCAGATGTGTGATGAGATGAAAAAGATAAAAAAGCAAAACGAAAATTTGTGTGAAAACGAGGATTCTACTGAAATAAACCTTTTCTTTGCGTTTCTAAGTATTTTTTACTTGCGACTAAATAGGTGATGCAGAAGAAGAAAAAAAAACAGAAATAAGACAAAAAAAAGGTTCGTAATACCTGTAACGATAACTTAGATTGATTGACAATAAACAAGTGCGTTGAAACTTGTCACCAAACGCGGGCCTTTGATTTTTATTTTTTATTTATTTTTTTTTTGTTTATTTATACACTTTTGTCATTATTTTGGAGTACCACTTTGCGTACTTGGGACGTACGCAGCGCGCACAAAATAGTTCTGTATCGAAGAGAATGAATTTCCATTAGAAAGTAAAACTATTTATTTCGCTGAAAGTACGTACATAATATATTTACTCAGATAGAGGCTAAGTATTAGTTTGTAATGGAATTAAATGAAATAAAACGAAATAAACAAAGGACCCAAGTGGTACTCCGTGTAATTTAATTTTTTTTTGCAACGAGCGTTTTGTCACGAGCGCGCAACAGTATTTTCGACAACATTTTCTGGAAACGTAGATGTTACCTCGGTACTCGTCTTGAATTCGATAAATTTATATAAGGGCCAAAAAGTAGAGTACTGTATAAAAAAAAAAAAAAAAAAAAAAAAAAAAAAAAAAAAAAAAAAATACAAAAAAAAAACGGAATATTTTTGGTGTTTTAAGTGTGTGAGGATAAATTTAGTTATAAAAAAAAACGGAAGAAATAACGAAGAAGCTCGTTTTTTGAGGGTGGATTGTAATTTGTGGGGGGTCATTTTTGGGGTCCCCGGAACCGGGCCACCTCAGAGTGCAAGCAACTTTCAACGCATCTGCTTAGTCGCTGATCAACAAGAGGGCATCCATTTGACATAAGAATTTTGTACAAAATATCCGTAAAAATACATGTTAGTTGTCTCACAAGCATCGTGCCAAATGCGGCCTCGTCACTCGACGGGTCTCTCGAAAGTTTGACTGTTGCAATATACCCTATTTAAATTCGAGGCCCAGCGGCGAGCGATCGGTCCGCGTTGGCACACTCCCGACACAAAAACACATATACACGTACATTAACAACAGTTTATTGATTATTAACTGAAGTTGGCACGCTCAAAAACAAAAAAATAAAAACTCCGATAACCCAAGTTATGCTGCAGAATTTCCAATTTCAAATGTGCAATTTGTATTTCGCGCCAGTGCAATATCAGTTTGTTCGTTTCTGCGACTCGGATGTGTGAGAAGAAAAATTGTCCAACCCTCAGGCCTGATCTAAATTTTTAATTTAATTCTCTAACGATTTGATATTCTGCCGCATAATTCGCGGTACGTTTGATTTTTCGCTGTATGCGCATAAAAGAACTAGCGCCGCGCGTGGCGGCGTCATGAAAACACCGACAAGATTAAAATTATGGAAATGAACGAATTTAAAAGAAGCGATGAATTTGCATTATGTTCTGTGAATAATCAGGTTTTTATAACTAACAAAGTTTTTATGGAAAATCGATAGACTGTATGCTGTTATTTACATTTTTTTAAAAATGTTTTCAGTTGGTGTTTCGCGAAACCGCCACGTGGAACGCTTTGAGTCACTTTTTTTTTAAAATGGCGACCGATGCGTACGCAGTGAATTCGAACAAAGGAAAAATGTAAGGCGGACAGAATTTGGATGTTTTTTTTGTCTTTTTATTTTTCAGTTGTCTTACATTTTTTCGTTGTGGGAAAAAGAAAAAGGAAAATAATAATTTGAAGGTTATGTGCGCCGAAGTGTCTTGAACTGAGAAGAGGGCGGAGGTGAAAAGTTGGCTGACTGTTGATTGACTTTTGTAGACTGGATCGATCGTCAGCCAAGTATTAGAATGTTTTAATTTATTTTCTATTGAATTTTCTTTTGTGAATTTGTTTCGTTGAGACTTCTTCTCGTTCGCCAATGAGTGTGTAGAAAACTCCATGTACATGACCATTTTACACATCACACATACATACACACAACACACACACACATACACACACACGACCGCACATTTGAATGTATTCAAATTTCATCGACAAACTCAGATGACTGCGCGCAAATAAAAAAAATCATGCATTCTTTGGATTCTTGCATTATTATAGACATAATTATAAATAATTGTACGAATATTAAAATGAAGTAGCATAAAATGATAGAAATTATTAAAATAAATGTCACCCATTCTATAACGACAATTTTGACTCCTTTTCTGATTCCATCCAATTCATCCAATTTTTGCATTTTGTTATTTACATTTCACATCTCTTAAACAATATTTTTAAGTTTTGTTAAAATAAAGTTTCAATGTTTTTTTTTTAATAAATACAAAATATTTATAATTGAGGATTTGTTGGTTCATTTTGTTCGTTTTTGTTTGTTTATTTTTTAAATTTCTTTGAAAGTCAAAAGGTCACCTAAAACTTGTATCCAAAGACTTTGAATTTTTTGTTAATTTTAATTTGCCTGCTGAAGAATTTACTATAATTTATTTGAAAATAAATATTTGAAAATGATTTTTTTGTTTTAAATCGAGTTTTAAATGCAATGTTTATAATTGTTGAATGAAGGTTTTTGAAATCGTTGGTAAAACAGTTTCCCGAGTTGAAAATATTATGGTATAGGAGCGCTGTCGTTCGATTTCTTTCCCCATAAGGTCAAATCAAAAGCGTTTGGGGGACTTGTTACACCGGTGTTTACCGATGGTTGTTGCTATAGAGTTGGAGTCGATGAGGCGTACAAAAGAGTCGCCCTGACAGGAGCAGCATCGTTACAAATAGTTCACCCCTTGACGGTCTCTTCTTGCAAAAAGGTAATTTCACAAGACCCATTACCGCGGACGAAAAAAAAGCCCCGACGAAAATGAACGAGTGCTCCGAAAAATACTTTCACCAATTCTAACCTCAAAGAGTGACGCCGTCCTCAAGTTGTCTTTTTTTTCACGCAGTTTTCTCGTCGCAGCCGTTGACCAGAACTCTCGTTTGTCAAAATCAGACGTACGAAAAGACGAAAAAGTGTTTTGACTTCATTTTGTTTTGAAATTTGCGTGTTTTGATCTCAAACGGAGATAACAAATCCAAGACACAGTGTCTGTAAACGTCATCTTTGGTGGAATTGATAAAATCGATACGACGTTTATTATTCATAATCCCAATTTGTCACCAACTTCTTTTCATCTCCATTTTAAAAAAGCTGTTTTTATTCTTTTTTTTTTCATTTTAACATTGTAAGTAAGTTTTTTTCCTGTCAAACAATGACATGTTTGCGTATTGAAATTTAATTGAGCATTGTTTTTCTGTCTTTGTTTCATGGACAAATAATAATATTTACAGATACTTGGTTGAAAATCTAATCTGATGACAAATACAAGCGAGCCTTCAACTAATCTTAGATATTTACATTTTGATTGTGAACCAACTATTGTTGTGACGTGTTAATTGATTTGACAATTATTTGAAATTAATTTAATGAACTTTGGTAGAAAGTAATTAGAATAATTGATTATGTCATTATTGGTTTGTATTAATTACGCTTGTTTTTAGGATTGCAGAAGGAGGGAATTATGAATAATAATAATTGACGAGGAAATTTTGTTATCAAAATAACTTTGATAAAACCACCAAAATGTATGCGAAAGGAAAAACCACACACGTCCCGTCCGATGCCCAGTCGAGGGAAAAGTATGTTTAAAACGATTAAATGTTTAATAAATGTTTGATAAATATTTTTATAACAATTTTTTTTAGGTTGGCTGTCTACGTCTATGAATATTTGATTCATGTTGGAGCGTCGCAGACTGCAGAGATGTTTTTGAAAGAGGTATAATTTTCTAAATCCATTACAATGTGTTGTAATTACAAAAAAAATAAATACAAATAAAACAAAATAAAAAAAATTTTTTTTCGTTGCAGCTTCAGTGGGAGAAAAAAATATCGCTCGGCGAACCTCCAGGATTTCTGCAATCATGGTGGAGGTATGCATTTTTCAATTTTACATTCTTATAATTTTAGAAAATGTTTGACATATTATAATCCAGTTAAATCTTATGGTGTATATTATTTTTCGGCAGCGTTTTTTGGGATCTTTACTGTGCAGCTCCGGAAAGACGTGACTCTTGCGAACACAGTAACGAAGCGAAAGCTTTTCATGATTACGTGAGTATTACCAGACGACATCTTTCCGCGCCTGACAATTTGAATGTACAATTGCATGTAACTGAATTAATAAGACTAACACTACTTAAGAGGTTTTTCTTTATAGGGATTCGTGAACAGTGGTTATGGCGTCAATGGAATGGGTCATGTGAGAATTTATTCTTTAATTAAACCCGTCTTCGAACTATCCTACATCTTTACTGAATTAGGATCAATATGATAAATATAAAAATTCCAAGTTTTTCAAGGCCTCGGTAGAAGCCGGTCAATAACTATAAATTCAGAATGTGACCGGTGCAATCATGCTGATTCTATGCAACGAAATCGGACTTTCTTCTTTCCTATTCTAATCTAATCAATAGTTAATAAGAGACGATCAATAAAAAAATTGCAATCTAACAATTAGCATGAACAATTTCTAAGACAAAGTTCATTTTTCTCTCATTTTTTTTCTGAATTTTCAGTTTAGAAAATTGATCTCTCTTAAATCAGAATAAAATCAATCAAATTAGTTTGATTGTTATGAGCTAAAGTTGATTTACTTTATAGAACTCCGGACCGGCTCCTTCGCCAATCAATCAGATGCCGCCAAATGAGGGGATGCCTGGAGGTCCAATGCCGCCTTCATTTTTTAATGTAAGCTAAAAATAGCTATTCCTACTTGTTTTTAGTAATTTATTCAAACAAAATTATAATCGATGGAATCTTTAAATGTTGTACCGACACTCTAAAGTGAAAGTAATTTTAGAAATTTGTTTTAAAGAATAACTCAAATATGCGGCCTTCACCTCCGACACATCCGTCAAATCAGCAGTCTCCTCAACATCCTCAAGGACCTCCGCCACCGCACTCGCAGATGATGTCAAACCAGGTAAGTTGCGCCGACGAAATTGTAAGTCAATTGTCAGTCAAAACTCTTATCCCAAAAAATAATCCAAGTTTTTTTACCAGTTTATGGGACCGAGATTCCCCGGCGGGCCCCGACCACCTGTCAGAATGCCACAGATGGGAGGTGATTTCAATGGGGTGAGTTCGAAAACATTGAAAGTTAAAATAAGATTAGAAATGAAGAAATAATGAATTTAAATAATTGCAATTTGGATCAACTTTCAGCCACCCGGACAACCTATGATGTCAAATAGTATGGATCAAATTCGACAAGGTAAAGAAAAAAATAACAAGAACAAAAAAACAATCAGAGATCGATTTCCGAATGAACAAATGATAAAAAAAATTGAACGAGGAACATTATAAGAGACACCTGCTGCTATGAATTACATTTTTCAACAAAAAATGTCACTCTTATTTATCGTAATGAAAATCTTGATTGAGTTCATTAGTGATCCATTGTTTAATTAATATGGAATTGATTATTAATTTGTAATTTAACTCACATAACGTTTTTTAACAAGATTATATATTTGGTAAACTTTCTCGAGACTGAATAATTCGAAAACGGAATCGGAACAGGACTCAACAGTAATGTCCTGCTACTCGAGTTAATAAATTGAACTTCCATTACACAATGACACATATTAGTCAGAACTAATGTGCTCTTATATTTCTCAGGGGAAGCTGGAGAGTTTATAGGGTGGCAAGGTAGGCGAGTTCAATTGAATCGCAGTCAATGTAACTCAGAGCAAAGTTTTGTTTCCGCACCATTGCGAATTAGTTGCAAATCCGCACCAGAAACGCTTTTGATATGAGCATTGTTACACCACAAACACGAGATACGATTATTCAATGTTAATTCAAAACCTGAAATTATCTTCGCACCTTATCACCTTAGTCAGTGTTATCATTTCGGCAGCAGGTCGTGATTAACATCCAACTGTTATCTAATCTTAAATGTACTACGTAAAAAAAAAGACGTGCACCCGATGTTTTTCTAACTGTAATTAATTATTTCAATTTATCGATGCCACATTAATTTTATCTAGAATAGTCTAATTGAAATAGCCTAATTGATTCATGGATGGTTTTTATACATTTGGTTACTGGGACAGTTTGATTAAAACTCACATTTACAATTCGTTGAAAAAAGCAGCTTCTAGCAATACCGCTTCAGTCATAGCTTTCTATTATGAGAGATTTAATTTGTTTAGTATCACAATTCTAGGATAGTTCCTTTTTAATCTGGTTACACTTTTTCTCAGTTGATTCAAGTTGATCTTGTCTTTAGGGCCGCCAGGGATGAACCCGATGAACCCGCGGATGAATCCTCCTCGAGGTCCAGGTATGGGACCCATGGGTCCCAGTGGGTACAATCCCAACATGAGAGGGCCCCCTCCCAACAGCATGGGTGGTGGTCCAAACGGTCCCGGAGGACCTGGTGGGATGCCTCCCATGAGTATGTCAAACCCACGTCCACAGTGGCAACCTAACGTGTCGACGGTAAGAATTAATTCATTAAGACTGAACCCGACAAATTTGACCTCGTTTTATAATAACCATTTACTTTGTTTCACAGCCGATGAGTTATTCATCGCCTTCGCCGGGTAATTATGGCGGGCCTCCAGGGTCCGCCGGTCCCCCAGGACCTGGAACACCTATTATGCAAAGCCCGCAAGACAGTAGTAATAGCGGTAATGACAATATGTACACTATGATGAAATCCGTGCAAGGACAGAACATGCAAGGCGTAAGTACAATAAACAATTCTTTGCTATTTTATTTTATTTTCGTTTTTCAAATTTGTTTTGAATCTTTTTGTGTGACGTTATCAGTTGTACTGTAGCATCATAATTGTTGTTTCAGGATTACGGCGGTCCGATGGGCGGCGGTCCTGACGGTGGACCGATGGGTCAGATGAGTTCGGTTCTAAACGGCGACGGCCTCGACGGAATGAAAAACAGCCCGGCCAACGGCGGCCCAGGAACCCCACGCGAAGACAACGATTATAATCTCGGTGGTTTCGGCGGACCGAACGAAAACGTGAGTATCTCGAGCTTTTTCGACAACCCTATGTAGCGACGTTTGTTGCAAGCAAAGGACGTCAGGTGCTTCTCATCATCTCACCACGAAACCGAGGGACATCGGACGAGATGAATCTCTCCCTAATGATTGTTTGGTGACTGCGCGGTGGACACGATGAGATATTTATTGTAAAATTAAAAATGCGTTTGAACGAAAAAAAAAAAAAAAAACTAATAAAATGCGCCTAGCAATAATGCTGAAAGATTGTTGTCGCGCGAGAACAATATTTTGAATTAAGATCCATTCTTTTTTTTTTTCTAGCACTAGGTACTTACTTGCCAATAACGATAAAACTCGTAAACTTATATGATACCGCGCTAATACTCAGAAGGCAGCTGATCTATAAACGTCAGTCACCTTTAATGTGCTTAAACAATTGTGCTATAGAATTGTCTTTCTTTTTGTACGATACGCATAATATATAGATCTTTACGTTTTAAAGCTCATTCTTATGGAGGTTGGGGCATCAAATCAGTTTTTCAAACAAAATTTAATGAACAATGAATATATATTATACAACAAATATAAAGCTAATCATTGTGTAAAAATTGGCCAAATGTTTTCTAGCTAGTTTTAGGGGGAACGAACTTTTTTTTTAAGGTGGTTGTAATGTTACAGTCGTAACAAGAGCAAAATGTTATCTTTTTTTGTATCAATTTTGTAATGAACTTAGTATCAACAGAACAAAAAGGTGATGATAAGATTTTAAAATCGATGAAAAAGTACGACAACTTGTATTAGTTTTACAGAATGGATGTCTGATCTTACTAAACGAACAAACTTTTTAGCACGAATGTACGCGGTTGAATAAACGACCTTGATTAACAGTTTACACATGAGATTTTTTTTTTTTAATCGTTGCAAAAATTGTAATATTTGCCATTTCATAAATTAACGCCATCTATTGTTAAAATAACAACTTGAGATATGCGTTGATTGATCGTATTTATTGACCTTTTTTTTCAACATTCACAACACATTCTTCATATATAATACAGTGTATTATAATATATTACCTGAATCCACACCGTGTTACAGATGGCGCCTAAAGTGCCGTTTAAAATACCGTTTTACATCATATAAAAGAAACTTATAATCGCATTTCCATCTTCTATCATTTCCTCGCAAAACATCATGCCCCAACCTCCTTAAAACCCTCGACGGAATCTCCTTTTTCTAATCAGCCTTGTTCGTTTGTCTCGAAATTGTCTACAGTTTTGTCTCGTTTCCATATTGTAAACTTGTCCTTGTAATGGCCCATAAATGTAAGAAACTGATGAAAGGGTTGTTCGATCGACCGTCTGTTGCTGTGATCTGACGTTTTTATATTAAAAAAAAAAACAACAACAACAACGTTCCGATGATTATTTTTGTGAAACACGTTGAAATGGTTTTGTACTTAAACTGCAACGATTGCGAAGGCAGAATCTCCTACAATTTTTTGCTCAGCATTCACAGGCTCAAACTTAATAGACTAGTTGGTTTCTAGACAAACTAATACATTTTGTAAATAACGCTATTTTTCTATCGCATAAATTATACTTTTATTGTTAAAAAAAAAAAAAAAAAAAATTCTGGGTACCTCAAAGACGTCAATCTTTGAGGTGACATTTGTCATCTGACAGCGTCAACTATTAGAGTCAGTGCAATCGACCCGTCCTGTTGTTTTTATGTTAAAAAAAGAAAGAAAATAACAAATGAGAAAAAGAGACATAACATTGCTGATAACTCTTTTAGTAATTAAGCAACGATGTTTTGATGTATAAAACTTCTTATGTGCCTCCTCATTCAACAATAGACTGACAAGAATGAATAAAATGCATCTTATCGGAGCGCACTTCCGACTCGATAGTGACTGCCGGTTGAATGAGACATTTTTTATCGCGCCTCGAATATTTTTTTTCTCTTTTTCATTTTCTACTTTTTCACGCTGTCGAGAAAATGAAACTGAATTAAGATTTACTGGGTCAGGGAACTAGGGGTGTTATGTAATTTTCGGCCGATTTTTGGCGAGCCCGCCAAGACCAATTCTTACAATTTAAATCCTAGCAACTAGTAATTCCTTTCGTTTCTTTTTATACTTTTAACTTATAAGAATTGTAACTACGACATTTATGAATAGGATTAACGTGGGAGCCAGAGACAATAAATGTAATCTGATTATACGAAGCCTTGCGTCTTTTTATTTGATGGCTGCAGACGTCCTGGATTATGGCATGGAGATTAGTTAACAAATCGCGGAATGGAAATTGAGCGCAACGTATTTTATTCTTTTTTTTTTCTTTATGTGCCCGTTTTACAACTCTGGTGACGGTATTTCAGTTATTGATGACAGTGCGTTTTTTTTTGTTTTGCTTATTTGGCTATGCTGTGTCAAGCATACTTTTATGTCCGACATTGATTTTGTTTTTTTTTATTTACCAGCCTCCAGAATTTGATAAAGCTCTAAGAAAACCAAGATTGTGATATCCACCTTGAGGTTTATTCGTCAAACACTTTCTTTTTATCTTATTTTTAATTTTTTAATGATTTTTTAATTTCTTTTTTTTTTTTAATTTTTAAAATATTTGTTATCATCTCCAATGTTTGCATGTTTGAATAATAATTTTGTTTTGGAATGAAAAATGTACTGACCATCAAAAAATTGTTTTCCTTTTTTTTAGGATTCAGCAGCTATTATGATGATCAAGGAGAGAATGCAAGAAGAGGTCAAACGGTTCGAGAAGAATTTCAAATTCGAGCCTTTTAGATGAACAATTGAAAAAAAGGAAAAAAAATACGATTAAAATTGATTAATAATTAAGGGGGGTAATTGATATTGTTTATATACTAATATATAATTTGATGTTCTTGAAGACATTAAATTTCGGACAACTAATTTTAACGTAAGTAGAATTTAAACTAAATTATGACTGATGGATTTCGTGACTTATTATACGGAACGAATGAATGAACTTTGTAGAGTATGAAAATCTTGTATGGACAATTTTATAAACAATGAAGTGGAGTATTAGAAAATAAAATCGTACGGTTAGGTTCGATCAAGTAGAATCGCTTTGCATTAAAAATTTACTATCTATCGCATGACCGACAGTATTATAATATGCATTTACTCAGGCCAGATAAAGCACGTACATTATTCAAGAACGAAATTTCTATCTTTTATTAGATAACACAGTTACAATATCTAATAAAAACCACTTTCACTTCCGCGCTTATTTTCTTATCACAAAATTATTCAAATTATTCAAATTTGTTTATTTAAAACTAGAATAAGGTCAGATCTTGACTTCTAGATCATGACTTCATATTCTAAATAATTACATTATTAATTGTCCAAAAGCAACTCTCTCAGAAAATCTTGCCTTTTATAAAAACAGAATATATATTTGGTTTTACAATTTTTACAAAAGCAAATCTTTGATTAATTTTCTACCTTTTTCATAGTAATATAAATGTTTGTTTGTACAAAACGATTGTTATTCAAATTTTGAACTTTCATTTCTTTGCTTACAAGATTGATTGATTGACTTTTAATTCTTTCTTTTTAGTTGCAAAATTGTGAGTGACAGAAGGTTCCAACTTGACAAAACAATTGCGAGGTCCCTGAACTGTGTAACATATGTGACCCATTGAATACATCTCGTATCAATTCCCAGTGATTTGTTTCTCAATAAATGGTTTACCGCAAGAGTCGTAAATCTTGAAAAACTTCATGTACAGGCGTTAGTACGTGAAATTGGCCGGTTTTCTGTTTTACGGCTTCGCTGTTCGTGTAAATTGAAAAAGTTTGAGTGAATTACTCGCGCGGAGAGCATTGACAAAACGTGCCCCGATACCCAAGTTTCTGATTTAGGAAACCAACATTGTTTATCTTTTCTTTTTATTTCCCTCTTTTTTTGCCTTGCAGAGCGAGCAACGAGTAAAACAAAATCACAATTTTTCGGTGATTGAATGAATAACATGGTAATCGATTTGCCCTGGCAAACATCCAACTTATCGATTATTCATTTAAGTTGTCAGCGCGCAACTTAAAATACAGCAGAATGCGAATAATGTCGCAATGAAAAAAAATTGCTTCCCTAGCACGAGTTTAAAGACGATTTTTCGAATAAAAAAACTGTTAAATAGAAAAAAATTGGTAAATGATGATACTGCTAGTTTGTGCAATTTAGGTTGAATGCCAATATTATTGTTACTTGGTAATTTCAACATGATATGGAAATTGTGCTTTTTGACACTGGAAATGGAAAAAGCGCAAAATTTTACATAGAAAAATGCCCTCACACCTTGACTGTTTAGATGAAACATAACGACAAAAATTGAATTTTGACTTTTGTTAGGTTATGTCACGTTTTTTTTAAATTTTTTTTAATTTCACAACCCCGCCTTGTGGATACTCTAATGAGAGCTCTTGGCGCTCTCTATAAAACTGCACGATTAATTTTCAAAAACAGTTTTTTAACTATTCGTTTTAAAGATTTCTTTTTTAAATTAAAACTTGATTGAAAAAAGGTGTCCAACTTTTTTTTTATATTTTGATCAAATCAATGAATGTTCTACCTTTGGTTTACATTGAAAATCATTTAAGATTTATTTCTCATATTTCTTCTATTAAAAATGAAAAAAGGTTGAATTGGAATTGAGATTGAATTTAGAAATTTGTTCGATGGGATTGTATTCATGCGGATCAACTCTGGAGGGCTTTGGATTATTTCTATTTTCCAATCATTTGCGCGGAAATATTAATTCATGTTATAACGCGAGAGCTCGAATTTCGGCATGAATATTCAGCTTATTATAATATCGATAGCGGAAGTTTGTATACGTTATATTATCATGTGTGAAAACAAGTGGGAAGCTCGTGGTGATGTTCATTATACGATGCGCCATATCATTATAATTTTGTTTTTTTTTTTTTTTTTCCACGGTATTATTAGAGCTGCGCACTTGAAACTGTCATTATTAAGTTACACACGAGTCAGTATTTTAATAAGTTTTAACAAGTCAAAAGTTTTACTTATAAATGGGTCTCGTTGACGATAATGGTCGTGTGTTTCAATTTCCTCGGCTTATACACGCTTGGGTGGAATTACATTCAGCCAAATGAACGCGCTAAAATGTCGCAGATGAAAATTCCCAGACGTTTTTTTTTTTTTTTCAAACCGGAAATTCTTACATTCAAAGTGTAGTTTTAGGATTAATTTAATTGTCTGTTTTATTCAACGTTTGATTCCAATTTGAGAGGTAAGATATGAAAATCATTTATTAAGTACGAAAATTTAATCCAACTTTAAAAAATGTACTCAAAATAACTAAAAACACTGTAAAGTTGAAACTTAAAAATATTTAAAAACTTGAACATTTTTTTGTTAGATTAGTATTGTGCACAATATTTTTTACTACAGCTGAATAGGTTTGTTTGTTCTATGAGAAATTTTAAAAGTGTGTCAACCTCCGATCGATGTTTATTCATTTCAAATTGAATGTTTTATTATTTGATGACTGAATCAAAGTTTGTTTTGAATAAAACATTGCTCCTTCAAATTCGAGAGCACGCTTTTTTGCGCATCGAGTTGCATTTTTGGAATGAATTATTTATTGAACGAAATATTGTTGGAATGAAAAAGCTGAACGAAAAATCAATACTTGTATATGAAAGATAATCGGGACATAAAAATGTTGTCGTGAAAAAAGCAATAAAATTTACCTCGTTTTGAATTGAAAATTATGACACCGGAAATTGTTTCTATTTCCCTGAAGTTTCGCAATGTCTTTTTTAATGTTTTTTAAATGTATGTTTTTATTTTAATATACATGAGTGTCATTTCAATATATAATTTAGTTTTAATTGCATAAATATTTTTTACAAAATGAACGTTGGAAAAAAAAGTTGAACAAATTTTGCTTGGATGAATAACCAATTTAATTAATTTACCATCACTTTAACTGAAAGTTCGGAACTTTTCAAGTCCCCTTATTGTTTGTTTTAGTACTCAATTTAAGGGTATATATTGGGATGATATTTATAGACTATAACTATAAGCTCGTAAAAATGATAAAAATTAATGCACAAGACAAGATAAATCAAGTTTAAAGTGTTTTACGCAATTAGCCGAGACTTATTTTTAGGAACAATTTTGAAAGTTGCTAAGTGAAAACGTGCGTTGCATCTCGATTATCATTATTGTTCTGAAACAGAGAAAAAAAAGCATCAAAAAATAATTTTAAAAAATTGAATAAAATAGTTCAAAAAGATACATAGTTATTGCCTGAGTAAAATTAGAATTTCATATGAAGTATTGATATTAAAAAAGCGTCAGAAATAAAATACAGAAAAATAAATAAATAAAATGAATCAAAAGTACCATAAATTTTAACATCTAGTTCGCTCTTGTTTATTGCAAATCCCTCACGGAGTTACGCCACCCTATAGGATTCAGTAAAAGTTTAGAGTACCTCCCTCGAAGAACAGTAAACATATAAACACAAGTCCAAGTGAAATTTATTATTGAAAATCCTCCTGCAGTTTCATTCCGAAACAAAAAATATCTTCTAACATTTCATTCGCAATATTTTGTTTGTGCAACATTATTATTTATCATAAAAAGCTCGATACATATAATCACCGTCTTTTTCTTCAAGTTTTTGTTTGCTAATAAAAAATTATTTCAACGCATAATCATTAAATCGATGACGTTATGTAAATCGAAACTTTTTTTCTTCGCCAGTATCACAACAGATAAACATCGTGCAAAATGCAGAGATGCAAGGATGTAAATAATATTGTTAGCAATTTAAACATATACATGAAATGTTGATACGACATTTAAATTCCTGATAGGAAACGACAAATAATGTAATCTCATTAATGTTTCATCTTTTATGTAAAGTTGTATAGCTAAATTAATGGCTCCTTCGTGAACAATTCCGGTAGTATCTTGAAAGATAAACACAACGTATCATAAAGTGTAATTGTATGTGAAATTTCGGCAGCAGCTGAGGCAAACAAATAAGGCTCCACTCTTGCAACCTAAAAATTCGTAAACGTCATCAACAATGATGAAATTAAAACGTTGCATTTTTAATTTCATTTACTATTCCTTATTGATCGCGGGAAATTTGTTCGAAGGCCCAAAACAAATGAAACATTCTGATTGATATAAAAAATGGATGAATCAATCAAAGATATATACGTTTCATGAATTAAACAATGTTATTTTAATATTGACCAAGATATAACCGTGTTCAGACGTAGGTACACCTTTAGTTCCTTGACCTTATACCCTAGATATATAATTTTAATAGTTTATTTATACCCGGAATATAAATTTCGAAAAAAAAAACTCTCTTAAATGTTTTACAACCAAAACAAATAAAAACTAACTAAAGTCTATCAAATTGTTGCAAGAGTTTGTTTGCAGAGATATTTTGCTCCGACATTTATTTTATCCAAGACATCTTGTCCCAGGATATTTCGTCTGCAAATCCCAATGTTACAAAAAAAAAACTTCCACCGCCAATGTTGTAAAATCCTAAAAATCCAAAATTGTTATTAAATTTTCTACAAAGGTCAGTCAAACAATTAGTCGCACAGGGATTTTGCGGCATTAAATTCAAAACACAAATTGGACGTTACAAAAATGTCCTCCCATCTCAACTGTGTCGGCAACAATTTTCAGGATAATTTCACAGGATAAGCTCTCTCCTTTCCGTCGCGTTCCCGGTGCAACGGTCTTTTTCTTCATCTCGTCAAGAATCTCAGCTATTTCTCATCCCGCAGAAACCAGTTTTTCAGCATCGGCTTTTCCGTTAAGCAAATACTTTTGCCCGTTGCACAAAGAGCGTTTGTTATTTTTGTTTTATTTCTCTCCTAAAAATGAGAAACAAATGTATCAGCAGCACCAATGCAAAGTCAAATAGCGTGAAAACAAACCTGACAAACAATGTAAACAAATTAGAAAACAAGTTTATGCCGAGGCATCAGCGAGTTGTCGTGTGTATACGTCGGTGCGAACTTTCCCTTCCTCTCTTTCAGTGGCAGCTCTTTTTCTCCGCGTATAATTCGCGCAATCCTGCGCAGTGCCGCTCGGTTTTACCGGATGGCCGTCGGTGCTGTTACTCCGTCGTCTCGGACCTTCGGTGTAACACGTGTCGCACGCCTCGGTCACGCAACTCGCCCGGAGACTCACATCGTCCGGACGAAGCAGCTCGGAGCCGTCTTGAGGTACGCTAATCCTGACCTCTGCCGTTTTGGTGCATCCTAACCTCAAAGTCGCAAGCGTTCGATGCGCCAGTGAGAATCGGATTAGCGGACGCTAATGCGATCAGCCCGGTTGCCAATTCGGGAGCCTGGCAAAATTGTCAGGCGTTGTTGTGACGTGTTTCTGACGTCTTCCCGGCAATCGCTCGGCTGGCTTTTACACGCCGCGATTGCTCGAACCAGTCGATTGATTTTCTTTGCTCCGTCGGTTCGATTATTTGATGTTACGCGAGTCCAACATTTTTTTTTCTCCCTTTGTTTGTTTTAGTGAGACTCTCGGGGTCATGATTTTCAACCACGACTTTTTGTCCTCGAGCAAAACTTGGCTTTTAGAGCAGCTATTTTGGACCCACTTTTCGCTTAATTGGGAGTGAGCTGAGGGTTAAAGTACATCCAGGGTTGCTAACGCAGGTGAACTTTGTTTGACGCAATGAACAAACGGCCAAGGTTGAGATTTTTTGGTTGTTTGTTTGTTTTTTTTTGTCGGTGTTAATAAGATGAGATGAAAGATTGATTTGAACGGGTTGAAGCTAATTGTTGTCCGAAAATAGGGTAAGGATGTATTATAATATTGACATATGTAAATTGTTAATTGAAAACTGGAGCATGCACTTGGGACGTTGTTTTTTATTTTATTTGTTGCAGGCTCATTTTTTATGACACTGACATTTTTGGCGGATTGAAGTAAATGAGTTGTGGTCAAGTTTGATACAGAGTTGTCAATCGAATTTGATTGCTCGGTTATAAATGATAACAATTAATTATTCAGCTGAGAAAGTTCAGACAGATGGGGTTATTCTGGTATCCTAATTGGCCTGATAATTACAAATCCTGATTTGATTACCAAATGTCGTCGATGATGATAAAAAATGGCACGATAGAATCCAAAATTAGAAATAAGACAATGATGATAATTATAAATGATAATTATAAATTAAAAAGAAGACAAGATTGTTGGGTTTTTGATTTATGGGATGGAAAAAAAATGTTTAATTGAAGTTGCAGGTCCTTGTCACCTTGAGCGGGATGGGATTAATCATATTTTAATTATAGTTTTGTCTCATTAAACTAAACGTGCGAATGTGTATTGTTTCTAACAGCTATACGTCGAACAGTAATGCTGTTTGTTCGTGTGCCAGGCTGATTCAAAAAAAACTTGCTAGAATGGAGCTAATCTAAAACACACTTGGGAACGGAATAACACACTCGCTGAGAAATGTGTTTTCTTCTGTATAATTTCATTAGTTTTTTTTCAGAAGTTTCTTGAGAAATCTTTGCACAAGTGTTGCTTGTTTCTTCTATTCTAGAATTTTCTTTTTAAAATTTACGCTTGAAGAAAAACCAACTTTCTTGTCTTACGAAATTCAAATAAAAAAACATCAAGATGAACGAATGAAACGAACAATTTTTGACTTTTAAATTATTTTGAACGAACTGAAATTTTGTGCTCTGTGCGTAGCTACTTTTGTAATTTGTCGTGTCTGTTTTTTTCCATTGCTATTTATTACAAATGAAAATATATTCATTTTTTTACTTGGCAAAATAATAATCTTTTTTCAAGGTGTATTCTGTTCATTAGAAGTCTTGAATTTATAACTATTTAATTACGATAAAGCACGTAATTTGAAAGGAAACCCGAAGGTTTTTTTTAATGATTTAAAAAAAAATTTTTTAATAATTAAAAATTATAAAGTTTTTAGTATAAGGGAAAAAATGAGAAGTAAAGAGAAAATAAAATCTCGAAAATGCATCAGTTAGTCATATAATATGCGAAGAAATATTAGTATGCTGTTAGCGATAATATTATCATTTAAAAAAAAATGTTAAAAGAATAGAATATAATTTACATTCAATATTAAATCAATTAAAAACAATTTTGCACCTTAAAAAATTAAAAGCGAACAAACAAATAAATTTAAAATCATTTGAATTAAAAAAGTATTAATGTCAATGTTATAATAATTTGTAAACAAAAAATAACATAATATTAAACAATCTTCTGTAAAATTAACGTTGATTGGAATTTTGTAATAAATAATGTTTATTCACTATTTCATTGACAAAATAATTGTTATTTCAGACTTTATTTTCAATCGACAATTGAAAACAATCGTTTAATTGAATTATATCATGTGATACGAATCTTGATGAACTTTTAATTAAATATTTGCCATATGTTAACATTATCAACTCAAGTAGTCGCCCACTTGAATCTTGTACAAATATTAGTATTGATATAAAAAGAAACATCTCAATATCACTGTTTGCCTTCGCGAAAAAAAAGTTTCTTTTAATGTTTCTTTTCTTTAATTATACTAATTCGTATAGCACTGGTGTCATCGAGTTTGTTTTATAAATATCGATAGGTTAGTCATTTGAGGTACTGCGTCAGATCTTCTGTCACTGACTTAAAAACTTAATGAATAACCTTCACCTTAAAAACTAGAAATCTTTATTTTATTTTACTTATTTTATATTAGCCAGGCTAAACTCTTATTAAAAAAGTACAATTATTTTTGCTCCATTGAGTAGCATTCCAATACTGTCGCTGTCGAGATCCAATACAAATTGTGCGTTCACAATTTGTCACAGTAAATCTAGATACATTTCTGTCGAAGAGATTAAAAGAGTCATTGTATTCGTTACCCAAATAGTGAATTCTCTGAACAGTATTATATTTGAATGAGTTTGACCTGTGACGTTGGTGAGCAAATAACTGTGTCGAAATAAAGTCTATGAAACAAAGTAACCCATTTAAAATGTTGTAAAACAAAAATTATAAATTCTTCTTGTTTCCAGGTTGGTAATCCTATGTACAAACAGTCCTGTATAATCAGCCAGTATCGCTCCGACTAGTAGCCTCTAGTTACAGTTTTCTCTAGGCTTTGAACCGTCAACATATTTTCGGAAGTTTCTTTGGTTCTCTAGGCAGTTGGGATTGGACTCTTTGAAGATAGTCAGCATGTAATTGAGTCAAAAAAAATTTACATCTAGATCTGTATTAGGATGAAGTCAGGATATTGATTTTGGTAGGACCGTAACTACCTACCAATTTATTAATTATCTCGTAAAAGAAATTGATCGCGTTTGACATAATTCTCCTACCGATTCAGTTCATAGTTAATAGCATTATAATTTCCTTTCTCAAATATACCTTTCACAATATTCATAGGGGTTCCATCACAAGTAGGAAAAGTGAACACTGAAGATAATGAGGGTAGTAGTGGTTGTTAGCAAGAAGCTCGAAGTTTAATATTGAGACGAACGCATAAGGACGAGGTTGAGTAATTTGGCCGTTCTTTGGATGATTTCTGCTGCAGTTCTTGTCGAAAGAGTTGGTGTTAGATGTGGTACAGCAATAGAACTCAGATAGAAGAGTCCAGTTGACCCTGGGAAGAGTGGATTTACCAGCTAGCACATATTCTGAACTTCTATCAGGACTCCTTCACAAGTTGAGCTAATTTTTAGAAGTCTATTGCATCTCCGTATGTTTAAGCTTTGAAGATACAATATTTCTATTTAGGAGTAGAAGTTTCCAGCAAGTGGTTCTGGTATTTTGGAGATAGACATAGTGCTTATGCTTTTTTCTCAGTTGCACTTAATTAGAACTCTCAAAACAAAAAATTGATCAAGGTGAGAGGATGAAATATTACTTTATGACATAGTTAAAAGATAGCTACATTATTCATTAACGATTGATGATAAAACTTGAATGATTTTTTTAGAAAAGTATAGAAAATAAAGTTATCAAATAGCGCCCTTCTCTTGAAATTAATTTTCATTTGATAATTGTCGACAATTTCTGTTTCAAAATGACCTTAACCTGTATTTTGTCATATGTGTGACATCTTGTAAAACGTATTTTATCAATTTTCATTGAATAATAATAAACATTTGTTGAATAATTTTTTACAATTAATAGGTGCAATAAATTAACTAAGTTTTGTGCACAAAAAAAATTTGTTCATTTTTTCAGTCCGTGTCTCGGATTAATTCTGACTATTGTATTGTTGTTCACGCGAACACATAAAACTTTTCTGCTTATACATTTTAGAACTTGATATTTGTCGTCAACTTATTCTATAGATACTGGACTGGATACTGGTGTTTAAACTTTTGCATGACAAACATGCATAGCGCTGTTGCCACAGGGTGTTAAATGACGCCTAATCACAAGTGGCGTTTCCGTTCACTTTGAACTTGTTTTTAAGTTTAGTTAGATAATCATTTTTCTAGAAAACGAACCCCCAATCTGGTATTGAAATGCCCACAGACTTTTGTTTCAACGTCAAGAGAGCAGTTCAGTTCTAACTTGGGTCTGTTTGGATATCCATCGCGGAGCTCTCCAAAATCTTGTCTTTTGGACTTAGTTTTTCTCGCGTCGCAATTGTAAAAAGTCAAGTAATAACTTGGGGTTTTTTACCTTTGAGGTTTTTTCCCTGGCACTAAGCCATTTTTCGTATGTGTTTATTTGATTATCTGACTGTGTTTATTTAATTACCTGACTTTCCCGAAGGACATAGTTGCCTAAACTGGGCCAAGTATGGGCCAATGTCTACATTTTAATGTTCAAGTTTAATATTAACTATGAATTATTATTATTATTAATCATTATTGTTCAAACATTCATTTAATTTCTTGTTCACCTTTTCAATTAAAAACATTTTGTTTTCTAAGAAACTGAGATGATCACATAATTCCACAAGCATGAGAGAATTTTTAGCACAATTAAGAATCTTTTTTTTAAGGAAGTAAATAAACTACGAATCATTATTCGTTAACAATTTATAATGAAAGTTCAATCTATTTGTTTGAAAAGTATAAAATAAATCAGTAAAAAATTTTTTTTATATTTAAAATCAAACAAATCTGTAATGCCTGTGGCTTGTGTTTCAAAATGGACTTAATTAAATGAATGCACGCATTCATTCACATTCTTTCACACTCACTTAAAAGTAATTGGATAGTAATTTGAACATTATACATAATGCGATAAAAATAACATGCATTCGATATGTAAGAGGTTTACATTACATACAGAGATTAAAAATAATTTGCGTTTGTCATTTGAATATTATTTAAAAAATAGGAAAGCATTGTGTCATATACCAAAAATTTATATAAAAATGAATTGATAATAATTGGTAGAAAATTTCATATCTGATCTCAAAATCGAATCGCTGTTACATTCGAGACGTAAAAGCATGATTTCAATGATTATTTATAAATTGCAAGTATGAGATCATGGTACGTCTTCTCTAGAAATGCACCTACTGCTACTTTACCAAACAAAAAATTAAATCGCTGATTGCAATCTTTCATTTTGTATTCTTCCTCTCTCACTGGCTGTAAATAACGAAATTTTCATCGTTTGGTTTGATTTGAATTCCAAGAGTTAATGAATAATTTTCCATTTTCAATTGTTCGATTTTGTTTTTATTTTTTAATTTTCAATAGATAAAATCTTGCGGAAACGTCAAATTATGAGTTTAAGCAAAATTCTTTTCAACTGTCAATTCAAGAAATATTATTTTTCCGCCCAATTTTTATTTATTCCGTTGATAAAATCTTGAGAGGTATAAAATTATGATTTTTTTAATTTTATCATCCGTCAGGTTCGAATGCTGAAAGATATTGCATTATTTTTTTCACTTGTTTAAAACTTTGATCTAATAAAATGTTGTCAAATTAATGTTACAATTTGTTTATTTATTCAATTTTTGTTTGTTTGTCTGTTTTTTTTTTTCAATTTGTTTTGTTGTTTGGTAATTTGGAACTCTGATGCACTTCTGTAACTTGCAATTTTGTTTGTCAGAGCTATCAGTCGCGGATAGTAAATATCCTCATCCGCTTTGAAGTGCAATTAACTTCTACTTGAGCAATGGATAATAGAAAAAAAAAAGATTGTTGCAAATAATTCTTACCAATAATTTTACTTTATAACTTGCTTTTTTGACGAGAAAAAAATTTGTTGCAGATGATGGCACTTGTGAAGCAGTTTTGGCAGTAATCGAGATTTCTCATTTCTGGTTCATAAACCAGGTACGTAAAGTGCAACCAAAATTGTTTGATAATAATAAGTTTTCATTTTATTTAATTAAAATTTTAATTAAGATTGAAATTTTGTTTTCATTTTAATTAAATCTCATATTTCTTTTAAATTTAATCAAATTATACATTCCCTTTAATTTTACACGACACAAATAATTAGAGTCAAATAAATTAATGATTTGCTTTTCTGACAAAATTCAACAAGTTTTAAATTTATTTTCACCATTTGAATTATAGATTCAATTTTATTAAACCTCAATTTTTTGATTGTTGAAAAATAAAAATGTAACAAAAAAGTTTTAATTAAATGTTCCATCTTAAAAAATTGATCCAAGACTGTTCTTTCATTTTTGTTTTAATTTAAAAACCTGAAATTCATCAGAAACTGACATTTCCAAAATGTTGCAGATCCGATTACAATGTCAACGAGCCTGGCAAAAGTACCGAATTACCGGATGGGTTCAACGACGGAATCATTGTCCAAAGCATTGATTCACATAGCACTGACAGGGACTGGTTGAACATGGCAATGGAAATCACCGATAAGTTCATGTCTCTCGTGTCAACTGAACGCCATTAGGTAAGCACCAGATTAATTTTTTTTTTATTTTCTCCCCTACCGGCGAACCGTTCGGTTACATCATGAAATTAATTTTATCGTGATTACTCCGAGTCCGAGATTGGTATTGAAAATAATAGTTTCAATGATAATAATAATAGCCGGTCGGATTTGAAAGAAGAAAAATAAATTGCATTGCGATTGCGCGCACGAATTGCAATCTAATTGAGATCATGGCTGCTTGGAATAAAAAATTGGTTTCATTTTGCCAATTGGGAATGATCGATTCACGATGAGATTGTCCTTTTATTCGATTTTTTTCATCTAAAAAGGAACATTTTCATGAGTATGACATTTTTTTTTATTCGTCATTTTTTTTTAACAATGATATGAATAATGATTGCAAATTTATCAGATTGACACAAATGAAAGAAAATATGCAAAAAATATTTATGTCATGCATGTTGAAATCATATTTATCATATTTATCATATTTATCATACAGCCATAGTAAAAGATAGATTTTGAAAAAATAAAAAATGAAATGAAATCATTTTATAGATAAGAGAAAGTAGAATAGAAAATTCATTTTGAAATGTAGAAAAAAAAAATTAAATTATAAAATGGTTGTTAAAGACAAGATTAATTAAGTTTTTTTTTAAATTAGTGTAAAATAACGTTTGATTATGATGTTTTTAGATATGAAGCCAGCCACAAAAATGGGAGTGATTGCTTTAATAAGCCTGTGCGTCGTTTTTTACCAATACCACTTGTCCACGGGTGTGAGATTAGACCAGCTGACAACGTTTAATGCACCGAGTGCCATCGACGACACGGAAAACATCTCCGCAAATCTCAACTTCAATTCTTATTTCGAATCGTCCAAAATTATCGAAGATGTGGTGAGAGTGCTCAAATGAAATAACTTTTCAGATATTTTTCTCTAAAACAATAATCAAAGGAGCAAAGTTACACTTTTTTAATAGTCCAGCAACTTTTTATCCTCTTTTTCGTTTCTTTATTGGTTTCACAGGATCAATTTGGTACAATCAAATTTGTACGACTTTTTACTCAACTTTTATATTAGAAACGAATTTACTGAAATAAGAACAAGTTAATACGTTTTTCTCTCTTTTCTTTTTATTTTACAATTTCTTTCTTTTTGATAAAAAAAAAAGATGGAAAACTTTTAGAAATTAATTAACTACTTTTGATTAAGATTGATGCAATTGTTTTAGGTACGGTCCGCAGTCTCCTCGGTCCAAGCGTCCAGTGGAATAAGTCCAGATGTTGCGTCGCAACTGATTCACGAGCTTACAGCAAAATTCTTAAATAATAACAATAGCAACAGAAACTTAGTTGGAACCCACCGAATCGCAGTTACGAACAAGGCCGTTCCAATGATAACAACGACTTTTGAACCAACAACAACTCCAGCTCGTCGCGAAAATTCATCCACCGAGCCGGCAATCCCACCACTTTACATAATTACGCCGACGTATCGCAGACCCGAGCAGATCCCCGAACTGACGCGACTCTCACACACTCTGATGCTAGTCAAAAACGTGCACTGGTTGGTCATAGAGGATGCTGAAGTTGCAACGAAACAAGTCACGGACTTTTTAAAAAGGACGGAACTGAAATTTGATCATCTTGTTGGTCAGTACCGAATCATCATTTTAATTTTTTATAACAATAACGAAGGAGCTTGTTGGGTGTTTAAAAAAAAAAAAAAAAGAATCAATTATTTTTGTACTCAAATATAAAATCAAAAGTTCCTTTCAAAAGGGGATTGTAAAATGAACAAGATAGCTGTGTGAGGTGAAAACAAATGTAAAAGAAATGTATTTCAATTTTCAGCACCAATGCCAGAAAAATATAAAAATAAAAAGGGTGCTAAACCGAGAGGGGTTTCTAATAGGAACCGTGGACTGAAATGGGTCAGGGCAAATGCTACCACGGGGGTAGTTTACTTTGCCGATGATGATAATACTTATGATATTGAACTTTTTGAAGAGGTTTGTATTTTTATGAATTTAGAAAGCTTATAAACGAATCATTTATTCAAATTATAAATACCAATTTTGCGTCAATTTTTTTTTGCTTGTAACATAACTCACTTTATAATTTGAATTGTAAAAGTCAAATAACTGCTATTTTAAAAATCAACATTGCTTTTAAAATTAAATTTCAGTTTGCAGATTAATAATTGTTCGTTTAGTCCAAGTTTTATTTTTAACGTCACTGACCGATTGCTTTTTTAACAGATACGTAAAACCAAAAAGGTGTCGATGTTTCCGGTTGGTCTCTGTACGAAATTTGGCTTGAGTTCACCAGTTGTGAAGGATGGGAAATTCGACAATCGCTTTTATGACGGCTGGATCGCCGGGCGCAAGTTTCCCGTGGACATGGCAGGTTTCGCTGTAAGCGTCGAGTTCCTGCAGCAGCGGCCGAAAGCCGAGATGCCCTTTAGGGCGGGGTATGAGGAGGATGGGTTCCTCAGGAGTCTCGCGCCCTTCGAGCCGAACGAGATCGAGCTGCTCGCTGACAATTGTACGAAGATCCTCGCCTGGCATACGCAGACTAAGAAAAACGAGCCAAGCGCTGCGCTCGACATGCAGAAGTACGCAAACACGAATCTCGTGAAGCTTAAGCAACAGATCGTGTGACGTGAGACGCGGACGCCCGCGAGCCAGTGCCTAAGCTATTACGATTCTTCCCACCCGATAGACAGAGAGAGGAAAAAATGGAAAACCAACTTGCACAATGGCCCCGCTCTGTTTAAAGAGCAGGGCTTATTTTTCTTGTCCACGCTCTCGTGATCTCAGCAAGAAATAAATTTTCAATCCACCTGTGAGCTTAGGATATTTCGAATGATTTCTCCAAGCGAGTGTCAGTAGAGTTGTATGATATTTTTTTACTCCGCCGTGATGGGTGAATTATATTTTTTTAAAAAGCATGCATAAAATGGTTAGCCTTTGCGATATACGTGCACCGTTGATTAGATTTTTCTATTATAACTTGTCTCATGCACGCGATGGACATAAAAATGGGTCAATTGTAAATAATTTTGATGTGACGATCGAGTCGTCTCACGGCTCTTTGTCAGTTGCGCGAATCGGTCTTTTTTTGGAGTCGTCAGTAGCGCGAATCATAATTCATCATTCATGGAAATCCAACTTTTACGCCAGTCGCAGAACAATTTTTATAATTTTTTAAGTTATTATATTTCTTTTTAATTTCTTTTGAAATTTTTTCCTCAGATAGGTGACAACGCTTCCATACGATTTATTTTTGCAGTCGTATGTTCAGCGTACGTCTGTCGAAGACTGATTTTTTTTCGGTCAAATAAGTTTTTGATAATTTTTGCAAGTCGTGGGCCCCAATTTTTAGAGGCCTTGTTTGAACACGACTTCAGCAACAAGCACTTTTTAATTTCTACATCATTGTAAAATTGTTGGCAAGAATGTTCATTCAAAGTAAACATTTTAAATTTTGAATGAAAATATTGATAAAATAGGTATAAAAGATCATTTCTTTTGCTCAACTCTTTGATAGACAATATTTTAACGAACAAATAATACATAAAAATTTACATACTGATTTTTTATAACCAGTATTTTGATTAAGGATTGGTATGTTTTGAGCAACTATTTGCGGTACATCTAAAATATTAGTCTTTAACAGTCGCGCTAATTATGTATCCAATTCGCCCTGATGGAACATATGGATTTGCGTAATTGATGAAGTATGATTCGTGCAAATTACAATCACCGTGTCTCTTGGGGAGGCTGAAGTGAATTTTTGGACGAATGTTCTAACAGTTTTGAATGAAATTAATATCAAAACGAATAGGGGTCAAATTATCCCCTTTTCCAAAGATATATATATATATATAAAATCAGGGTTAAAAGCATAATTTTTTAACTTATTTTTAAAAATAAAAATATTATGTGTTCTCACCCTGATTTGTTAATACTCAAATTTTAATAATATTAATAATAATATTAAATTATTAAATTTAATATTTTTAAAATATTAAATTTTACATAAATAAAGTTTTTGTTAATAATTATTTGAAAATTGGAAATATTAAATTAAGTTCAATAAAATTAGTATACTTGATTTTTTGCAATATTATATATCACTCGATCGTAATATTGGTTATTCACTTTGGCTTCCTCTTAAATTGCTTGTATACTGATGAAGGTATATAACCTTTAAGTCTCACTTTCTGTACACTTCCAATAATTAGTGATAGAGATGAATATTTCCGCGTGAATTGAAACACGGTCTTTTTGACATTGTCTATTTATTTCTTGCGAATGATCGGATTTAAGCGTTTCTCTTCTGGCTACTTAATGATAGTACATAATTAATTATACGTAAGATAAGCATGAATATTTCTCGAATGGATCGCCGAAATCTCTGCAAAAAGATTTTGAACGAGCGAAATTGTGTTCCGAGTTCTGACAAGATTTTGTTTGTTCTTTTTTTCTACTTAAAAGGTTCTGCGAACAATTCTACATTTATTCTAGAATTAATTTTCAACGAGCCTTAAACAAAAACTAGTCGTTTTAGGATATTTTCACTTTTATTTTGTCATTGAATGAATCTCAAAATTATTCCAACAATGGAAAAATGGTCTCACCAAGTTGTACATAACTTTTTATCGCATCCATGAATTGTATATATTTTTAATACCTAATTTTTAGTCTGACTTATTTTATTATCACATGAATCATATTCTCATTGACTTATTTATATTCACCGAATTTATTACCAATAAAAAATTGTTGGGCTCAATTATTTTTAAGATTACGCAGTCTCTTTGTCTCCATATAATTAGAAATTAGAAGTTAGAAATGTAGTTCTGATGTCTCTCAAGTCGAGCAAAATCCATGTTTTATTTTCATAACTTTTGCGTAAACAAGAAAAGTGCCCTAATTGATTTAAGGCTGTGTTGAAATTTTGGCATATCGACTTTCTGCCGAAAACTTGTCATATCATTTACGTCAATGAAATTTCGTTGACCGATTATTTCTCGCGGAACCAAATTTGATTGTACTTTTAGGCAATTTAAATTTAATGTTAAATCAAATCGCGTAGTCTTCGCTCTGACTTTATCAAAAATTTTCGTCGGTGACTTTTAGACGATTGTGACTAATTGTAATTGAATTACGATTTACGCAATACACTCGGAGCCTAAGTAAAGTGTAAACGAAAACGAGAGTAATGTTGTCACAAGCAAATGAGAAAAGTAAATTCAAAAAACGTGATAAAAACTTCAAGAGAAAAGAAAAACGGAAAGAAAAATAAAAGGTTTTACGCGTGTAAATAATTAGTTTTTCTATTGAAGGATGTACATTCTTGCTCGATTACCGATGAACTTCGACAACAAGAGTGACTTATTTATGACAACGTAATTTATTCTAATTTTAATTTGGCATGCGAAATCAAAAAGATTTGCTTATGGTGGCAGAATACTGCGGGGAAATAGAAAGAAAACAAGAGAAACAAAAAATATTCAAAGATGCTCCAAACGGCTGTGCTCATTTCACTTTTGCGCCTATAACTGCGTACCGTAACCGATTTCCACGTTGCGGCAATCGACTTTTTTGTTGTTTTGTAAAATACTTATATACAAGTTTGTTCTATTATCAGATATTGGTGCCACGTTCAAAGTTTTTCACGACTAACGCAAAAGTTTTGCAATATTTTTCAATCATTTTTCTAAAGATGAATACTTGTAGTTCAACAAATCCTTACGATATGTCTGCGATCGAACAAATTGCAAAAATTGGAGGCGACGATTTGAATTTGTAAGTTTGTTGAGAAACGTAAAAGTAGAGATGGCCTAATGCTATAGCAATTTTTTCGACGAAGGTTTTGAGCGCAATGAAAAAAAAATTGTCAACAAACTCAAGTCGACATTTTTGTGCCAGTTTTTCCATTCAATCAATTAGTATTAACGAAATACTGCAAGTGTGAAACAATTATTCACTCCACTTGTTGGTTGTTTATAGGGGCATTTTGCTCGTTCGGTTGTAGGAACGATTTTTTAACTGATGCGTAGGTAGAAAAAGAGAAATCAGTACTGTAATATTTTTCTTACACGGACATAACTTTGCTCCGAAACACTTCTTGCGAGCACCCTATATATGATAACGCTTTTTATTCAAATTTTATATATAACAAGAATATCGTCGATTCAATCAGTTTTATATGCTGCATGACATTCAGTACACGATAAAAAGGAACATCACAATTAACTATTTGTAAACAATTTTCAAACTATTGCAAACAATTTGCAAACAATTTGCAAACAATTGTAAATCTATTACTTCGAAACCTTGAAAAGAAAGAATTTTTTTGTAAAATTGAGTTATACTAGCAATTGCTTTTTGAAACATACAACAATATTCACTTAGGAATAAGCTCAATTATGTAGTTTTAAGGATACCTATGGAAAATATGAACCGAAACAATTTTAATAACCGACACAGATCGGTGTACCGAGAGTTAAACTTAATTATTTCGATTGGACATATTCCGTTTTCGGGATTCAATTTGCAGAACAAATTTGTTATTTATACTTGATCAAATAAATGTGTTTGTCATGATTTGCGCGCGGGACTGACAATGTGTTAATGTTTAACATATCAAGATTGACTTTGGTCTAATTAAGTGAAGATGTTATTTTACAAGCGAAGAATATGCAGCTTTGTAAAACTCGTGCTGTATTCAAGGCTTGACCTTCGAGGCTTCAAAACGTTGAGTTCAATTTTCAACTGGTTTTCAACCGCAGCGAGGATTTCATTGTTTTAAATCAATTTTTTACTTGAAAATAAACAAAAAATAAAGAAATATTTGTTGATACTTTTGAATCGGTGGAAAACAAGTTGAGAATCGGAATAATCGCATTTTTTATAGCCGAGATTATTCGGGCATGTTTGGTGTGAAAGATATAGTGTGAACTCGATGGGTCTGGTACTGAGAGAGAACAAAAAATATTATAGTGATGCTATCAAACTTTTTTCTGCACTACTCGATCAGCTTTGTGTCCAATCTACTGTGCTTCATATGCTACCATCAATATGCGAGGAACTCATCTTCTTCGATTACCTGCAAAAAGCAATAAAGTACTTGTAAATTATTATACAATCAACTCGTTTGATTTCATTGACTCTCTATAAAACGTCGAAGCAAATTCTAATTTATTGATTGACTGACAAACGATTTTTAATTGTTGTTTTTTTTTTTTTTTTTTTAAATTCACTGGAATTAATTACAGTACTTTTGCGTATCATCCTCATAATTCAATTGAAACAATTGAAAACAATTTTGTGGTTTCACTCGAACGTTTTTTCATCAGCATTTTGTTTCATTATTAACATTTTAAAGTCAGTTTTGAAACGTTGTTCAGTTATTTTTTATTTCCCATACCTTTTATAACCCGAGTCCATTTCATGCCGTTGTTAAATTATTTTAAGTCAATTTTCTCCTTCCAGCTCATGAATGCCCTAAGTGAATTACACAGTTTACGTCGATACTAGGTCTCCAGATTTATTTTCAATGTAACATTTTCTTCTTTTCCGAATCGTTAATTTGATTTCAAATCCAGTTTATCATCTTAAGTGAACGCAATCTGCGTTTTATTAACCCATCAACTTTATGATCATCCGTGATTTTAATTATTTTCATCGCAACGTTATGGAACGTATAGGAATCACATTAAACCCTAAATATCTGTTTGAAACCTCCAATCCATTATTTGGTCAAACAAAAATCCAACAAAAAAATACTATTTGAAACCAATTTATGTTAATTATGAATGAAGAAAAAACTAAGAAATTAACGTATATACATGTAGAAATAATGTTAAAAATAATGTTTGAGGTTGAAAACAAATGAAAATTCGATTTCAGAGTCACAATTTGTATGAGTTTCTGTTACTGGCATTGTGTTCGGACACCTTTATTTAAGCAGCCGAAAAAGTTTTCAAGTGCGGTCCTCAAGAGCAATTCAAACATGAAAAAAAACAAAAGAGGAAAGAAAAATGTCCGGGACACAATAAGCCTTGACCTGGCCAAGTGTAGGCGCGCCCCGGGAGGTTTAGTTTCCGAAACTTTCTCCATAAAGAGCGTCATTTACAACTACTTTCAAAGAGGGAAATAAAAACTAGATTAGACGTCAGAAACGTCTGAAAAGAAAGAAAACGTCAGAAAGCTATAAAACAGAAAATTCATCAATTATGGTAAGTGAAAATTTGTAACCTTTTTTCTTGTTGTTATTTAAAATGGCCGCAAACAAACTCGAAAATCACAGCTGCACAATCTTTTTTTTTTCACAGCTCAAAAATGTTTGAAATCACTGGTGAACTGAGAGTTTAGTTTTGAAATATTTTGTTAGCCTAAAACATAATGTTTTTAGTTATAAATATTATTCAACAACAACAAACAAGTATGTCCGGATATCCGGTGTTTATATCAATTATTTACATAAAATTTACATCAATGTAATTTCTCATTGTTTACATCAAAACCTATTTTGTCCTTATTGATATAAACAAATTAAGAAAAACAATCTTCGGTTTTTCAAAACTTGGAAAATATAAACAATTAAAAACTGAAGAAAAGCGAATGATTCTATTTATAAATGGCGTTAGAATCTAACTTTCTTTTTCTATTACAACCTATGGCATTCGTATGAGATTTTTTTACTTTTTATTTTATTATCTTTATTTCGAATTTTTTTTTAGTGTGCAATAATGTAAATTCAGGTACGTATGATTAAAAAACTTTTTTCTTTTTTTTTTTGGGGGGGGGGGGGTTTAAACTGTTATTTAAAATATACTATTTATTTTTATTTTTCTAAAATGTTGTTAGTTTATCCATTCTTTCATTTCAGAATTTCTACAAAATATCAGGTATACCTATAACGGTATTACAGGTTTCATATTGAGCAGTTCGCAGCGCCTCTATCAACTATAATTGAAATAAAAGAATCTCTAGAACCACGTACACATGTAGTATTCTCCATTCTTTCCTTGTGCGTCGGCTGCACGAACAACATGTTCTGTGTCCGATATTAATAAAGAAAAACAGTAACCATTTTAATTTGTTTGATTCTGGACAATTAATCAGCAGATTAATTTGGCAGTTCTGACTTTGTTTTTCTAAAGTCTCATATATAGATACTGAAGATCAATAAAATCAGTTAACCAAAACCTTTATCTTGATTTGCTGGAGCAAGTTAGAAAAACCAACGACAATCAAACAGGTAATAATTTCCATCATTTTCAACCTTTATACAAAACAGAAATTAAAATATTATACCAATGACAAACATTGAACAACGATATATAAATTAAATTAATTTTTCTTGATGAATGAATAATCGTCAGTTGATTACAAAGAAGAATTATGGTTTCACAGGGGAAATATTGTGTGACAGGCAAGAGGACGGATCAAGGTCAATTAATATAAATACAAATTAAAAATGAAGTTTAAAAGTAAACATAATGCAAGATTATATGAGTCGAGCATCTTACGACGCAACAAAAAAGGTAATACAGAACAAAGTTCAAAATATTATCTATTCGAATAGATCAAACTAATCATGTTATAAAATCTCCCGTAGGTGTGAATGTAGCAGTGTTCGAGTGTAAATGCTGCTTGAAACTATTTAGAAGTGCAATTCGAATGAAAATTCACATGAAACTTCACGGAATTGGTAAACAGTTACCCGCATTTTATGTCATAAGAGACTACCTGTCTAAAGCCGATGAAGTAGAACTGGAATGTAAGCTCTGTGGCAAATGGGTATTGGGCCATGACAGCTTGGAAGTGCATCTGAAAACTCATATACGTAAAAAACTACGTCCATGTGACCGCTGTGGTTCATGGTTTGTAGACAGTCCCGCTTTGCTATCGTACCTGAGAATTCTCTGTGGTGAGGAACTATTCGAATGTAAAATCTGTAATAAAAAGTTCGAAAAGAGCATCAAATTAACAGAGCATCTTAAAGATCACATACATAGATCAAAACCATACGAATGTACGATGTGTAGTCAACAATTCATGCGTTTGTCCAACATTATTGGGCACCTGAGAGTTCACAAAGAATTCAACGCTGTGGAATGTAAACTCTGTAATAGATGCTCCAATCCAAGAAATTCCTCCTCCTCCTCTATTAACTCTGTTAGACGAAAAGTTTTTTCCCTCTCGGATCATGCGGAGTCACTTAGAGACCAAGTACGCAATGGCAAACTCATTGAATGTGCCTATTGCTATGATTACTATCGTGTGAGATATTGCATGCGAAATCCAGCGGCGCATATCATTAAATGTATCGTAGCAGAAGACCGTCCAAGAAAAAGGAATTAAGATGTTGGCCAAAAACATTCAAAAGTGTTTTGAAGCAGTTTGAAGTGTTTTGATGATTGAATGTTCGTTTTCAGAGGTGTGTCAAATATGGTTCTAAATTCGTACGTTTGTTCTGCACAACTATTTTTAACAATATTGATAAATTAAATGTCGAGGTGAATATTATGATCTCAAAACATAAACACTATGTTAATTTAGTTATGTATACTTTTAAACACTATTTCTATGAACAAATGACCGATTTTTACGAATTCTTTAAGCAAAAAAATAATTGTTTTAGACACTTCGTGAAATTATCCAACAATAATAGCGCGAATACGTTTTAAATCTAATTTAATTTTAAGAACTTGTACAATGGAAATAATAAATTTATAATTAAATAGTTTGTTGTATTATTTTCATCTACAATGATTCCTAACTTTTATATATTCTTCTGTTTAAACAAAAAATATAAATAAATAAAAATGAAAAACAGATTTTGTTTAAGCACAAAAGTCAAGTTTGGTGAAGTTTACGTCTTCATATCCATTGTACAAAATAATCTTCGTTTATTTTTCTTTTTGGTACAATTGATTTTCGGATAATTCTGATTAGTAGAAGTTCAAGTGTGAGGTTAAGTTGTAAGCTACTTATTTATCGCAAGTCTTAGCTTTTGCATTCTCATTAGTTGTTCCTGAGTATATTTGCCTTGCCGTATCTCAAGCCAACACTCCGTATCTAATGTAGGAGTTTGCAAAAGCTATATATATTGTTCTTACCATGTTTGCTTTTACACACGGTTTTGTAGCAACCCATAAAGCATCTTAATTTATAAGTTCCATAGATTAAATATGTGTACCTAATTTGAGGTTGAGGAGGGAGGAGGCACAATTCATGATTTCAACTCATTAATTAAAAAATTTGTTAAATTAAAAATTTGTCCTTTCTTGACATCGCATAAATTGACGCGCCCAATGAGAAATAAAAATTTGCTCAGAGAGGGGAAGGTTTTTGATTTCATCGTGAAAAAAGCTCTACGAGTGAAAATGTGCTTTCGACATTTCTGAAATGTCGAGTATCAAATAAACTGTCTGCTGGTTCTGCTCGAGTTGGAATCGAGCAAGGAAAAAGGAGCGCCTTGTCGACACGTTGCAGAACTTAAAATTTGTGACGAAATTTCTGGTCATGGGAAAAAATAACCGTGACACCAATAATGGCGTCGTAAAATCGAGCCACATCTCAAGAATGTCAGCTGTCAATTGTCATTATCGTTGTCAAGTTGTCGTTGATATTGAGCAGTCAGTCTTGTTTTGACATGAAAACGCAGTAAACCTGTATTTAAAGAGTCAACAAACGTGTTTATCGGTTGTTTAATAAACGAGTGTAGTTGATTAAAAAAATAAATCCAAAAAAAAAAAAAAAACGAACCAATTGAAAAGAGACAAATTGTTTGAAACAACGGTTTTATTTTAGTTAGGAAATTTATTTGGGATTTCTTTTACATTCGTTTTTCTTTGAAACTCATTAAGCGAGAATTGTCAGCGCGATTCGTCGATTTCCTTATTGATTCTTTTTCTTACGTGTTAGCATAGGAGGGAAACTTTTTCTCGCCACGTTTACCGTCTTCTCGTCCGCCATTTTGATCTTTTCTCTTCTTGGTTATTGCACCTTTAAAAAGTGTTCGCCGTAATTAATTTTTGCCTCCAAAGATTTGGCTTGGATTTATTTTGGTGCAAAATTTTGCCATGTAGGTTCGATGTCGATTTTCACCAGCCTCCCTCCAGCTTCCACGAAACTTTTACAACTTCCACTATAAAGTTTTGAATATTAACTGGTTGTGATATATTCGACCCACTTTCCTTACTGTTATTCGATTATTTCAATCACATAATATGGAAGAAAAAAAAAAACAAATTTATTCCTAAAAATAGTTTAAGAATAATTTAATTGGAAAAAAAAATGTTAAAAAGTCTCAGCCTGGTAAAAGAACGTTTTTTTTTTGCTATTATAGCCGAGACTGATTGGAGTGTTGGTTGACACCCATTTTGTGTCGCAAAAGCGTCGGAATCTCCTTAAAATGTTCGCCTCCCTTGACTGAATTCTAACGCAATTGTCACACGCGTCTCATCGTCCGATTGCTCGGCTGTGCCCCAAAAGCTCGTGTCCAACTCCAAAGTCAAGCGTCCCTCGACTGTTTCATGTGAACAAGAGAAAAGTAAAATAAAAAAGTCGAAAAAAAAGAAAAAGAAAAAAAAATCGAAGGAAGGGAAAAAAATGAGAGTCTGGCTATTAAGGGCGGGGTTGCAGACTAATTTTTCGTCTGTGGCGCATTCTGAAGTGGGGCTCGAGTGCCGTGGGGTGCGACGCGACGAAATCGTCAAGAGCGCTACGCGAAAGAGGGCAACAATTACTGGTCCAAGAATTACGCGCCCTCGAGAAAGCGCGGGTGTTATTTTGCGATGAGAAACAAGAGAAATGGCGCGTCGCCTTTTTTTTCCTTCACAAATGCTAATTACTCAACGCCCAACATACAAATCTCAGCGGGAAAGAAAAATTGTTCTTAAATCTTCCATTCGTTTTCTGTTTCCTTTAGAAAAAAATTTTTTTTTATCTTTTCATTTCTTTTCCTTCATCGTTCATCAATTTTGTTTCATTCAACGGGCAATTTAATTTCCGTTTGATGTTGTTCAATTTGATTGTTTTAATTTTTCGTTTCAATTCACTTTTTTTTCAATGTTGTTTATAAAAGAGACGAAGTCATCAATTACAAAGGTCTTGCACCTTCTGTCGGCTTTTGCGCCCGTCATCCGTTTCAGAATAACTTGTAATAGTATAATGGGTCACATGTTGCGTTTTTCCGTTCATCTCTCCTGCGACTGATTCGTTATCCCCTTGTCATTCCGGCTTAGAGACAGCACTGCATTTCGTGCTTATTTCAATTTTAGTTTATAATACCCGACATGAAGTAAAATATCAAATATTCAAAATACAAGGCAAACAAAATTTGATGAGGATGGAAAAAATTCGTAAGCGGATTTATACGATTTTTAATTCACATTTCTTTCTTTTTTGATTATAAATAATTGTTTTACTTATTTGATTGATTTTAGGTTTAATAGGTGGATAAATTAATGAAGAACAAATTACAACAGTTTTGATTCATGTTTTGCAACTTGAATGACTTCGTCTGAATGATTTTCGATTGATGACTTGTATCGTTGAGTTCATTCGTCTCGTGTAAATTTGATAACGTCAGTTAATGTCAAATTCAGTATTGAAATTGATGTTATAAGATTGTCAACGTGTTGAGACAACGTTGTACCAAAGACTCGATTTGACGAGATCATCAGACAAGGTGTCTGACAAGTTATAGTACATTGACAGATTTACAAAGTGGTTTGACGCTTTCTTGAAGCGTGCCCGGAAAGCAAGACTTCTGAAAATGTTCACTTCCAACTTTTCCTCGACTTCGATATACAATTCTATTCTTGAATTATCTACAAATTTTCACTCATCTCTATATATATATATTCATAATTACATAAAATCTGGTGCCTCTAAGTATCTAAACTGAATTGAAAAACATCTCAATTCATTTCCCTCTTCTGTTCTTGATGTCTTAGCAAACACGAATCTCAATCTAGCGTCTCTTTTTTGTAGGTCAGTTTTTGTAAAACAAAAAGCATGCAAGCTTCAGTGGCTCAAAAAGGTTTCATCTAATTTCGGAAACTAAAATCTTTTTCCGTTAAGCGGATTACCATTTTGGATTATTGCGTCGCAAAATGTTGTCGAAAATTTCTAAGCAACGTTTGGCTCGTCGTCGGTTGAATTCATGGGATTAATATTACAAGCATGTAAGCATGTGTAACATGCAGCACAACAAGGTACGACAAATCGATCATACTCGGTTGCATGGTCAACTTCTCATGTCGCATTATGCGGCGCGCATCGACCCCTCGACTGATTACGCGGTAACCGGAGGAAGTGTTTATAGACTACATCCTGGGACACCATAGGGCCCTGTTCGCGCGATATACACTTCTAATCTAATAGAATAACCCACCATGCCGACATCACAACTACCGTGCACTTGCAAGCCGTTACAATACAAAAGCTAATATTAAACCATCGTCAATTGAAAAATTGTCCCTACTATACTAAAAGTCATGCTGTCTCTTTATCCATCAAGGCACTTTTTTTTTTCTCTCCGGAAACGACCGTTCTTAACCAAGGGAGAAAAGCTTTATTTTCACTTATACACAGAGAAACGAAAAGTTTTGTTTTTTTATTTGTTCATTTTTTATTACAGCTTGAAGAAAAGTTATAATGAATAAGTTTGGAGGGAGATTAGGCATGTATGCAGCTCGTATATACGGGGTCTCGATCTCGAAGCAAAAGTGAAATAATAAAATTGGGAATTGATTTTAAAGTCAAATACACATCCGCGCGCGGGTTATGATAAAATCGTGATTTGCGACACTTGAAAAGTGGGCCGTTCGCGGGTTGCAACGTTCGGGTCTCGAAGTATTAAACTTTCAAATGTTGCCGCCAGGCTATCGGTGATGCTCGATACGCGACCCTCCCGCGGAGTGCTACTAGGCCAATAAGCCCCCGGAGTTGGTCGGATATTGCCCGGGAAAGAAGAAGAAAGAAGTTGCCGACGAGTGGACTATAGCGCTTCGCAGTTCATCTCTGGCGCGAACTCAAAGAAAAATGACTTGCAAGAAAATTTTTTGCACTCGTCTTGTCTTTCCGTTCACGTACGCGACTCGTGTCTCACTATTGGAATTCCAATAGTTGCAGAAGTACTAATAACCGTGGCGAGAGATACATACAAGTTTTCTTGCACGCCTGTATTCCTCCGCACTTTATTCATTCGAGTTCTTCGGCTCTTCTTCTTTGTCGTTTTTTTTTTTTTTATTTCTTTTTTTTTATTTTTGTTCATTCGATTTTTATTGAAAACTTATATTTCGGATGCACTGCGATACGTACGTGTCGTTTTTCGCGGTATTGATTGAGCGAACATTTTCGTCCGACGCTTTCAAAGTGCCTCATTCACTTTTTTTCTCTTGTATCGAAAATAATGAGATGGAAATATAACTAGACCTCTGTTTCATCATACTTGTTTTGGCTGGACATTTTGTTTTATTTAATTATAGTTTATTGAATTATTAATTTGATCTTCAGGTGTAAATTTTGTTATTAAATGAAAAATGATGAAAATAGAGGATAGATTTCCGTTCAAATTCATTTCTAGTTTGAACTTATTCGCTGGGGGTTATTTCCGTTTCCTTCAAACTGGAAAAGGGAATCAACCCTATCAAAATTTCAAATGAAAAACTGTAATCCTAGAGCGCACCATGGAAATGAGTTGATTACATTCAGTAGAATAGAAATACTGGATTTGATTCTACATAATGAATATGCACAAGTCCAGCAAAAGCGATCAAGCACCCGTGTGTTGAAAATCACATGGGCGTTTGTTTGCAGAACTAACAATATCATAATACAGTGAAATTTGAATAGTTTACTTAAAAAAAAAAAGATTCTACAAATTAAAACACTTTTTGTTATTCAATGAAAATTTCAATTTTTTATAACATAGAAGACTTCGAACGTACTTTGAAGTAAATCTTCTTTTGTTTGAAGTAAAAATTTATACTTTTTACAAAGCAACTTTTCTGCAATTAAACATTTGTTGAAAAGCCATTGATTTACTAAGACGTACTTAGCGAATCAGTTTTTTTTTTTCCATCTTCTTAATAAGACTCTTCTTGTTTGCCATTTATTTCAAAAAAGATCAGACGTCAAATATTCCACTTACACGTCACAATGTATCAGTCATGTAAGATAACGCTTTTTCCTACGGAATTTGCAATTCCATTCTATTCTCTCCCTCTGAGCGAAAAATACAAAAGCATTTCCTGCGAAAAAAATGAACAAAAAAAAGAAGCAGGAACAAAAAACAAAGCACAAAAAATAAGCAGACAAACAAAAATTAAACCAAAGGCATGAAAAAATTTTGCTGTCCAAGGCGATACCTTCCGTTTTTTTATTTTTTTTTTTGTTCGCAATGTTTATTTCCGACACGCGGCAAGTATCGCAATTCAACGTTCCGAACATACGTGTTAAATTTCGCTGTAGTTATACCGGCCGAGCTATCGACGCATTCGCATTCCTCACATTCGAGTCACGTACCGATCTCATCTCTCGTTATGAGAGGAATAACGACGAGCCAAACTATTGAGATTGTCAATCGTTGCAGTTCAAATTTCACGTGCACACAAGACGATTCAGTGTAATGGCATCGTAAAATGTGTGTCACTCAGATGCCTATCGTAAAATTTTGCAAACAAGATATTTCGCATTACAATGGACTGTCGTGAAGAACCGATTGAACATGATTTTCAGATCTATTTCATTGTATCTTTTGTTGGCTTCAGAATAACAAAAGTGATAATAATAATAATAATAACAGTTTTTAAAACATTATTGTCCACAAATTAATAAATAACTTTAAAACTGAAAAATTGTATTTTTGCATTGTTAACTACTTTGTTTAATTTCTCAAACACTGAATACTTTTTTCATGTAGAAATTTTTACATTTTGAAAAAAATTCTGTTAATTAAAGTTGTGCGATTAAAATATTGTTTATGCTTTTAATAATTTCACTGTACTTTTTTGTTTTCTACAAATTTTAATCCGATTGGGAAGATTCACTAACGAGGTAATTAATTTTGCTCAGAGCATTTCGTTATCAGATATATTGTTTTGAATAAAGTTTACATCATTCAGTGTGTTCTCTGTAATGCGAGAACCGTAATATTGATCAGCATGAATTGAAGAAAAAATTGCTCATCCCTTATGAAATAATAAACATACATTTCAAAACATAATGTTTTCATAACATTTTGAAAAATTCATACATGTTGCGGTTCAATCTTTTGTTTCATCTCATATCTTTCATTGGAAATAATTCAGTTTATTGAACAACAAATGCATTTTTTAAATATTTATTTTTACAAAATAACGACAACGTCAAACTATAAAAACATGAGATTTTTGTCAGAAAATGTACAATTTTATTTTATTTATAACTGCGTGATACGTAAGAAAATCTAGAATGTTTTACATTTATTTAACTTTGTACATATGTTTCGAAGAAGCCTTGAAAATATCAAAGAAATCAGTTCAGTTGATCATAAGAAAACTTGTCAACCGTAAATTTCTGTGATTAAAAAAATTTATTTATAAATTTGTATTATTTTTATTGAATTATTATTATTATTACTATTATAATGTGAATGAAAAGTTAAATAATGAATAAACATTTATTTATTGAATATCATAATAGAATATTTTTAATAATATAATATTATATATTATATATAATATTTAATATGATATAATATTATAATAATATAAAATATTATATAAAATATTATATTATTATATTAATAATATTTATATTATATTAATATTTTTTAAATAATTTTACAATTTGATGTACACAAATTTGTTTTCATTGAACTTGGACAATTTATAAATAGTAAAATGTTGTCAGTTTGTGTTACAAGTTGTGTTTGGAGATGTACCAAAAAGTCTAACCGATGAGTTGTCGGGTTAAGACAACACCGGTCTGCTTGTCGGTTGCCTCGAAATCGTCTGCGGCCTAACAGGGTTGTGGGAGACAATCCATCTCCATCACAGAACTCTGACCGCATACAGATAAGGCCGTTAGGTTGTATCTGTGGCCACTATTTACACGGTCAAATGCTAACTTCTTTTGTACTTACTTTTTTATGCGAGTTCAACTCATCTTTCATGGAATTTACCGGAACTTATCTAATAAAAGACTAATTAACAATTTAACTGTCAATAAACAAAATTCAATAAGATGAAAAAAAAAAGACATACAAGTACATAGTTTTGAAAAGTAATAAATGAAATTAATAATGGTATAAATGAAACAAAATCGAAAAAAAAAGCAAAGAAAAACCTTGTAATTTATGTCCTGAAGCAAAATGTGTACCCCGAGAGTGTTTGTCAATGAGTTTCCATTCGCACACGCGACGCTTGTTCCTTTTTTTCCCCGCTGCTGGGCAAACAATTTCAACTTTGTGATTGACGTGGCATTGATTCTCAGTTCTCAATTTTTCCTTTCGTGCTTTCGCTGTTTGCCTTCGATTTGGACGCTCGGGTATCTCACCGAATCGGATTCATGCACTGTATTTACACAAATACGCAGATCTACAAGCACTCGGTTTACGCACGTCAACAGTAAATATCGCGAGGCGCGTTGTGAATCATTGATGGGGAAAAAAATGCGCATGATTTACACGCGGCGTCCGCTAAACTAAAATAAATCCTCTGAAATGTGTAACACGCATGAACTTGTTCGCTGGGATAGTATTTATTTTGAGTTTTACGTTACAACGCGTCGCGGTGACGTTCATCATAATTCTAGTGTCACCGAGGTAATTTGTCTCCCTTTTTTCTTTTTTTTTAAATTGTAATTATATTTTGATTGAAGAGTTTTTGTATACAAAAATTGTATATAATTCGAGATGAATCTACAAGATGAATTTTTTATTGATCATTTTATTTAGATGTATTTGTAATGAGTTAATGTAGGTCAAGTACGTATGATTAAGTTTGTGTGATGAATTTCAGTGTGTGATTGAGTATGTGTGATTAACTCCGTATAATTCATTCTATACACTTTCATACATTGTAATTTATTATATTTATTAATCATCATAATTATTATTGTTATTATTTAGTTTTATGAATGTAGGTTTGTGTGATGAAGTTTGTGTGATCGAGTGTGTGTGATTGTGACTGTGTAATTGGGTCAACAGAATGCATCGCATTTTAATTTATTATATTTATTTGACGATGTAATTTAATTATTATTTGGTTGTAGCGATGAAAGTTTGTGTGATCAAGTGTGTGTGATTGAGTCCATGTGGAATTATCTGTGGGACTCAATGAATTTTATTTTATTTTATTTATTGATCATTGTGATTTCATTGTTATTGATTCCTAAGGGTTTCAATTTGTGTGATCGAGTAAGTATAATTGAGTATGTGTGATTGAGTCAGACACTCTATATTATTTCATTAAACATTTGTTTATTGTTTAAATCCTACCCATTTTGATTTTGAGGTTTTGTGATTAGATATACATGTGTGTGAACAAAGAAGTTGAATTAAGTAGTTTGATGACGTGATTAAGTGTTTAAGATGTATGCAAGTATATCTATCTATCCTAGAATAGATGAATTATTAGATGTTCCGAGGAGAACATAGGTTCGACTTTTAGAATTGACCCTAGGGCAATATTTCCATGACTTTATTAGAAAGTGTTTCACTGTTTATTCAAGTGAACAAATCGAGTACCCGTAATAATACTTACATAAAGTAGGAAGTTAGTGTACTGTGCAATTTATAAATAAATAAAGGCACTTTACGATCTATGACTTTAACACGTTCTATTCACGGTGTAAAATTGTCGAATTTACGTGAGGTATTATTAATTCGCATGAATGTTTGATTATATTTGTTACGAGTGCTCACAACGAACAACAAAATTATATCCCATCAAAATGAAAGTGCGCGACCCATGAAACACAAAAATTATAAAATAAACTTTTATTTATTTTAAAACAAGTTTATCTTAAAATTTCACATTGTTTTTAAATTGGCGAGTTTTCAAGTTGCGAAAAATCGTGATTTATCGCTTACGTTTGATGTTGCTTGCAGGAAATCGTTTGATAGTTTCAAATATATTTTGTTTCTGTTCTGTCTTGAAGGTTCGGGAGCCCTCGAAGTAAGTCTATAAATCAACGATGATGCGTGCAATGACGACATCGTAAGGGGCTTCGGTGAAGGATTTGTCACTACTGCATCTGACATCCGACGAGGCGCATCAAAACCGATTGAATTGACCGACTAGGCCACAACTTTTCTTTCAATATCCCGCATTCACCAACTGGTTACAGTGTATTATTATATTTTTTATACTTTTTCCCCATCGATCCACAAAATTACTCCCTCCCCTAACCCATAAAAATATATTTTATGGTATTTTTATATTTTTACGTTTCCTCAGAATCGATCCACAAATTACACATTTTCTCCAACCTATAAAAAAACATTTTTCATGGTGTTTTTGAGCTATTTGTAGTTTTGTGTTTGCTAAACAAGTTATTTTTTTTTAATCGTAAAAAAATTGTTGTCAATTCAAAACAAAAAAAAAGAGACCAATTGAAAACATGAAAATAAATTTGTTCTGGTTTGAAGAGAACTTGAATGTTCAGTGCAGAAAAATTGAATACGAAAAGTCGTAGGGATGGAGTAAAAGATATATTTTGCACGACACGCTAGAACAAATTCGAATGACATTTATAATAAACTTTGGAGTAGGGCGCGGTATAAGTGTTTTTGAGTACGTGTCGTAAAGCAACCTTTGTCCCAGTGACCTCAGACCCAGTAATATTGTGTAGTCGTGTCTCTTTTCAAACGACCTCTTTCATGCGGTACCGTACCAAATTTTACGGCGCTCTTTATTTGAAAACCCGCAGCTGCATCACCTAAACACACTTTGCGTGCTCTTCAAATCTTATCATGTGTATCAGAATTTCGTGTGAAATGATTGAAACGCCTTTTTCACTTATTCACTGAACTTGAATGTAAAATTAACATTAAATTAAAAATAATACTAATAATTTCTTTTCTCTCTCTTTTTTTTCAATTTCCAAAAAAAAAAACAAAAAAAAACGTGCAAACTATTTATGAAAGTTTTTGCATCAGTTTAATGCAGAATTTATTGATTCAATTTTAAGTGCACTCTGAAACAATGTGAAAAAGTTTTGGCATCAAATTTTCATTTCTGACTATATAATAAATGCAAAGTGAAAATTAATTGATCAAGAATTCATTAAACTCCGAGTTAACCAATTTAGATTGAGGAATTAGAAGTGGTCTCAAATTAACAATCAAGTAACAATCATTCGAACCGGCGAATTCTGACGGGATTGCTTGGTCCCTCCGCAAAATTAATCACGTTTCATTAATTATTAACATCTCCCTGATTTCAGAATGTTCAACCCATTTTTTCGAATTTCGAAATTTTGTAACTCGAATGCACGTTTAAGGTGATTTAATGTAAATTTTAAATACCGGTTGGGATTTTTAATTGGTGTTTGATCAACTTGCGAGTAAGCTCATTAAAAGTTAATTTTGATCAGAGATGACTGGAGTCGACACTTATTAGATTAACAAAAAACTTTAAAGTGAGACGGCGGAAAAAAAAAAGTTTACCGCCTGTTACTCTCCGACTGGTAATTCACTTTTAAGGAATTTACGATTTCGTGAAAGCCAGATAATCCGTACTATTCGATTCCGAATCAAACGTATTTATCCCGGTCCAATTTTGGATTTGCAGTTGCGACCCGTAATTCGTTACAGGATATAATACCGATAATTCCGCGTCCCATTAATTGCTCTAATTTTGCCAACGATAATCCTAATCATTCTTTCTGCTCTGGCGCACGTATCGAGTGGAAATTGCGATCCGGCGAAAAATCACTGCTACGTCGCTTAAACATTTAAGTATTTGTTATTTTTATCCATTTAATTATTAATTTTAAAAAACGTTTCTATCAACGGAAATCCAAAATCAATGCTTTTTCATGTTCAATTTTTGACAATGCATCTTTGGTTTTCTATTCAAAGCCAGATTTAAATTTAGCGCAACTTACTCAATTTTTCATGAGAGAAAGAGAAAAGAGAAAAGTGAATGATCATTTTCATTGGTCAAGAAAAGGAGAGAAAGATAACCCTTTATTATTTTTTCGTGAGATTTATCCTTTCACATTTGTTCCCATGACGTTTATCTACCTTTGCCTACTACTTTGACTCAGACAGTGGATTTCCAGTTCGCTATCTTACGTTTAACAGAGTCGCAATAATAATAAATTTTTTTTACAGTGGAACACCGCAACTTTACTCTCGCATGAGTTTTCTTTTGCCGAATATAATAGTAAAACGAATGAGTTTTACTATATGAAGGCAGATAACGATAAATATCAGCGCGTGGCAATACGTGGTTGCGAATGATAAGTCAGTGAAAGTCGACGGAGCAACTTGCCGAGGAACAAAAGCTTGCGAACTGTCCCACGTCGGGGCGTTATATTTCGGCAATAAAAAAAGTAAGTGTCAACGGATCCATTTATTTCTTTTGTTCGAGTGTGAGCTGATTCGAGCAAGATTGCAAAACTCGATAATTTGAGTAGAATAATAATAAAACTAACGTTCTAGAAAATGTGAATAACATTAAATTTTGTTTTGATATATTAAAAAAATTAAGTTAAAAATTATTAGTAATTAGTTATAGAGATGATAAATTCAATCAATTGTATTATTAGGTTGTGTGATTGAGTATGTGTGATATCATTCATTTAATTAAATTTGTGTGATAAAGTATACGTGAGTCAATATTGATTGTGTGACCTGATTAATATGTTGATTAACTTTAAGATCAAGTTAATTTGTTAGTCAAATTTTCATAAATTGTGTGATTCAGTACACACGATTAAGTATGTGTGATACAATGTGATTGAAGAATCAAATGTGTGTTTTAGTATGTGTGATTCATTGCATGATTAGTATATGCAATTTATTACAAAATAAGATGATGCTTTTGGTTAAGTGCGTGTGATCGGGTAAGTGTTTTAGTTTGTGTGATTCAGTATGTGTGAAATGAATTGGATGTGTCATTGTGTATGTATAATGAGGTATGCATAATTGACTATTACCAAAAACGTATGATTATACTTATGCGTATAATTCAGAAACAAATTATTTATAATTATTACAAAATTATTTTACTCTGTAATAATATTAATAATTGACCTTTTAATGTAATTTTCGAAGATAAATTTGAATTCAACTCAAATGAAAATTTTTGTATACCAGTAGATTATCATTTCTCAGTGCGAATACTTTGATGAAACTAATATATACCAATACCGTGATATAAGCGAGATCTTCGCCGAGACGTTAGTGTATTTATAGCATCTCCATCAATTACCAAAATTAAACATAATCACTCAAGTAATTTTCAATCAACATACAGTCAATACAGCTTCTACACAAGAACTCAAATAGTTCGTCGGGCCAACCTACGTCGGTTCAATTTTGCGGGCCAAAAATGTGCGATTCAATATTGGTTATATTATCAAGTGGTAAATATTGAAACGAAATTAATCAATGTTTAACGAGTTCTGGTTAATTTCAACGTATGCGTGTGTTTAGTTATTCGAAAATTTATTTAAAAATTCAATACTGATGAAATTAAATTATTGTCAAAGATCCGTTTCATGAATAAATGCATAATTTGATCTGACGTTTTTCACATAAATTAAATCAGTGAATATAAAATTAAAAATAAATTGAAAAATGTTTCTTCTGTCGAATAACACAAGTTTCAATTTGAATGAAATATTAAATAGTAAAACTTGAGATATGAAAAATTATAAGTGACATAGAAGTCTACTTGAAATATCAATTGAAATTTCGATTCTCAAGACATTTTGTGCGAGGCTACACGTCAAAATGAATAGCGACGTTTGCAGAATAAATCGCACATGCTGAAGCACGTGAACGTAGATAATGTTTGTATTTCGAATGTAATCAACTCAGGCTTCGTGTAACTTTCGCAAATTAAATTCGCTCAATTGATATTATTTTTGACTGCCACCCAAAACGTTCTAATATTCTCGTTTAATTTATTTATCAGGGATGTTGAACATCCTATCGACACTGCCGGCGCATTAATAATTGAAACTGTTCTCTCTCTTTCAGGCGGCATAAATAATTGCCAATTTATTGATGTGAATCTCGATAGAGCAGTTTGCTATATTAATTAGATTGGATTACGGTAGTTATATCTATAACTACTCCATTTTGTGAATTGAATTTTTTGAACATAAAAAACAGAACTTGTTATTTTCAATTCTCATATACAAAATCATTTTTGAATTATCGATAATGAGTTTTTGTGATAAAATGGGTTGATAAATGTGTGACTATTTATTTTGACGCGCATAATCGTATTATAAATCAGTTAAGTTTTTGTGAAATCAAATATATGGCTGATAAAGTGAAATTACTTGTGACTAAGTGTGACTCAGTACGTGTGATGTGTATGTGTGTAATCAAGTCGTAAGGGTGTGTGAAAAGAAAAGTATTAATGATTCAGTTCGTGTGATATGTACGATTCATTCTGTGCGATTGAGTTTGTTTGAATATGTGTCATTCAGTATGTGTGATCCAGTAGTAAGTATGTGTGGAAAGAAAAGTGTTAATAATTAAGTTTGTGCGGTACGTACGATTCATTCTTTGTGATCGAGTTTTCCTGAGTGTGTGTGATTAAGTGACTGATGAGTCTGTGTGATATGTGATCCGGCAAAAATATAAATTGAAATTGAATCTCAAAATACTTGAAAGGAAAATCTAATTCGTTGCACACAGCATAACGACATTTCATCAACCAAAAACTTTGAATGCAATTTTTGGAATTAAGAAATCTACTTTGCAATAAAACTTCTGTCACCATCTTCAATTCTGTCAGGCTATAACCCTTGTCGCTAAAAACATGATCTGCATATGTAACATATGCAGATAAGTGCTTTCTCGTGCTTTGGGAAGCGTAAATAGTTAATAATTCATTCATGACATTTGAAAATGAAACAGCCACTTTGAAATATTTAGTTAGGAATAGCAGTGCGACGTTATTAATGGGCACTATTAGGACATTAAACGCTGGTACAAGGTGTGAATGAAAATTCGCTCGACTCGTTAAAAGGAACAGAGTGTTGTTCAAACTCCGCCGTACAATTTTAACTTGCGTTCTTCTTCCAATGGGATCGTAAAGTTATTACGATTTGGATGTTAGAGGGTGGTGCTTTACGATTATCCATCGTAAAAATTTTTTCCTCTAATTGAATTCAACCCGTGAGCAAAATGTCTTTTTTTTTGTTATCAAATAATAAAAAAGGAAACAAAGAAAACAAAAAATGCTTCCCCCTCAACTGATGTATGAAAATTAGCTTATTTGAACGCGCTCTCATCTGCGACCGCGATGACAACCAACTAATCCCCCGGGCGAGCTCTTAATTGCGAAAAATCATTTTTGTGCGTCGAAGCACTTATTCCGTGGACCGCATCAACTGAAACGAAACGAACGAGCAGCGGTGCGTGGTAGCCGGCTGACATTCGTCGCTGGTCGCCGTTTGCCCATCACCGCTGGACGAGACACTCGAGCCCGGCCGAACGCCTACGAGGATATCCGAAACGCATCGAACCCTCCGACTGGTTGGTTGGCTCGCCCCCCTCGGTGCTCTCAGTCTCGTTGCGAGCGCCATATCGCGAGTGTCGTTCGCTCTCTCCTCCGTCTGGACCGCTTCTCAGATTCGGATTCGGTTGCGAATAAAAAGAAACCGGGAAAAGAAGCCGGCCGGGGGGATTAAACAAAAAGTTGCACTTCCGGCTCGAAGGACCAGTTCCGAGTGGTATCGGTTAACAGTTTTTTTTTCCTCGGATCTGGATGGATCATGTTTGAAAGTTGACTTCGAAAATTGGAGACAGAGTTTTGTGACAAAGTTCCGTTCTGCTGAGTGGGATCCCAACCTAGATGGCATCTTCCTGAAGAATCTGTTCGGACAGGATGCCTCTCAGATGGACGTTGGAGCTCGGCTGTTAGAAGACGCGAGCCCGCGTAGCACCTAGCATTGCACACTGTTAGAAATTTATACACAAGACAAGATTTTTACAATTCCTTATTGTTTATCATGAACGACGCAATTGCTCAATTTTGGCAGTCGTCGCACGGCTCGATCCATTTTGCGCGATAACAATCGTTCAATCCGACGAGATGAATCGAAATTGCTTGATAACGACATCAAACCGACACCGCTAATCTGACAATAAACGAGTACAAATTGCCTATTACAGGTTCACTGACCTCTTGCACCGCGCGCTTTTCATTCACGAGGCCTGCGAGCGTGCATTAGTGCAATTTTTGGCTCGCGTGTGACAACTACTACGAACGAAATTTGTTGCCAATCGTTTTGTCTTTTCGCTCTTGTTCTTTATCTTCCTTGTCCCTTTTTTTTTTTTTTTTTTTTTTTTTTTTTTTTTTTTTTTTTTTTTTTTTTTTTTTTTTTTTTTTTTTTTTTTTTTTTTTTTTTTTTTTTTTTTTTGTATCAGCCGGTCAACATTTTAAGACCCTTTTTGTCTTCTTCCAAATAAAATTCCAGGTGATTCTTTTTTTCACTGTACAAATAATAGTCACTGTAGAAATGTCAAAAGAAAAAGTCTTAAATTAAGATATTGGTGTCTTAATCGAAGACACTTGTTTTTAAGGTTTAGTTTGAGTTTGAACGATGAATTATCGACGATTGATTAAATGTATGTTTACCAGGAAACACGCAAAATGTTCCTTCGACTGAATATTGCGATAAGCAGCTGCTTCGCAATTGTAACCGATCGTTTTCCCATCGCGACTGTAATTTCACGTGGCTTTCGCGGAAAACGGTTAAATAGACGTTCGCCGAAGGGTTATTTATGTCAAAAACGTTAACTCTCGCCGGTCAGAGACTCTCGTAAACAAAGCTTTCAGAGACAATGCCCGGTGTATGTCTAACATGTGGATCGTATCGATTTCCATATTCGCTAATGTCAAATTCCGCAAACGTACAAACTGAATCGGGCTCTGTTTTTCCCGTCACGAGTTTTTGTCCGCGTCACACGGGCTAGTTCGCGTTTTTGAAACCTTTCTCTCTTTTTTTTTTTTTGTTTCATTTTACGTTCGTGACGAAACAACGTTAAAATGAATCACCGGGAGGGAGATCCCGCTAACGAACGGCAATGAAATTCCGTTCAATTTTGATGTTGAAAAATGTTTAGTAAACATTCACAATTAGTTAATATTTTTAGTTCACAATGAGAGCGGGCTTTCGACATTCAAATACAATTTGGGCAGAAAGTTTTGTCTAATTGATACGAATTCCCATTCGCCCTGTTTGAAATTTTGCGACGAAAATAAATGGATAAACGGAGTTTATCATCGCGATCAAAGCGATTCTCTTTCAACGGAGAACCAAAATTTGTCTCCCCGAATTCGTGAAACTTTGAAAAATTTTGTTTTCATCAGAAACGTTTAAAAACGATTAGCAACAAATTTCAAATTTTGAGTCGAATTAAAAAAAAAAAAAAGATATACAAATTAGAAACAAAGTAGAATTAACAATATGAAATGAAAAATAAAATTGTGTGCAAATGTCTAACAGTGTAGACATCCCTAAACGCCAGGATGGATCGCATCGGGGTGGAGAAGGTCTCGGATAGGTGGAAGCTATTGGCGTTGTTTTCCTTATGCTTCATGTGTTTGGGTATGAGCGCATTTCTGATGTACAAGGACTACCTACTGGAGGCGCGGATAGCAGAGCTGGAGGCCCATCATCAGCCGAGAGAGTTGGATATTGACGGGATATTGGTCAGGCTAAGGCGAGAGGTGAAGGAACAACTGGAAAAGGCCCAGGAGCAGCCCGGTCTCTCGCGTATGAAGCGCAACCTAGCGGATTGCAACTGTCCTGCAGGTACATTCTTTTTCAACTCACGTCGGTACTCCTCTGAGACGTCACAATGTCCCTTTGATTAGGAACAAGACAGTCGTTGCAGGGTCATCCCTTGGTGCATGAATAAGTCATGAAATGTCCCCCTCGATGAAGTAGATCGATGAAGTAGATCCAGTGCCACCCCTGGGTGCTCTTTGCGAATGTTCGATGATGGTCAATTTGGGTAGTTTGCTGTGATTGGGGGTTAATGGTTGCAGGGGTAGACACCCTGAGAGGCCAAATGACGAGGGGAATATTTTGAATACCTGTTTAGAAAGCATCAATACAAGTTAGACCACGTCTAATCTTCGTATGAGCTAAACCTAGCACTCAGGGGATGCAATTTGTAGGCCATAAAATGAAATTTTGTTTTTTTCTTTTCGTAACTGACTTGTAATGAATATATTTTGTTTTTGGTGAGTCTGTGTGACTCATGTGCAATTGGAAGATACAAGTTGATGAACTGTAAAATTGTTGTAAGAGTTTTATTTGTTTTTGTGACAGAGTTTGTGTGACAGAATTTGTGTGATTGAGTTTGTGTGACTGAGTTAGTGATATGATCTTTTTGTGTGACAGAACGGTGGCTTGTGTGATGAAAATATGTATGATTCAATGAACAAGCAAGTGTGAACAAGTAAGTGTGATTGAGTCTGTGTGATCGAGTCCGTGTGATTTGTACGTATAAAGAAAATGACAAACCATCTAAGTTCAAAATTATTTTACTTTCATGATTTAAAGTCACGAGAAATAATAAAACGAAATTTACAATTGCAAATCATTGCAGAACGAATGGAGAGGATCCGAGTTAGTTTAGGTCTAATCAGTGATTAAATCCGAGTTAAGGTAGGAGAACTGTGCTTTATGAATCGTGCATTTGTTTATCGCTCGGGGACTGATGTTTGTTTGCAATTCAGATGAGCGTAGGTCTCCTAGGTCTCGCTAAGTCAGTGGTTTTTGTTTTTCCCTGGGAGAACAAGCAAATCCTTTTTGGCTTCTACAGCTCTCCCGACCGAAAGTCCACCATCTTTTTCTCAAGTCACGTTTGAACTGCTAAAGAAATTATCCATTTCCTAAAAGAGCAGAACCGCCGCTAACTCCGGTTGTAACGTCTCGAGTGCCGTCTCAACATCAGCCGGCTGATTAAATTCACAACTTACTGGCATGCCTAAAGTTGGACGCGCTATGACATTAATTATACACTGCAACGCATTACACTTTGCTAACTGCATGAAAATCTTTGACAGTGCGCTGTCTCTTCTTTTATTCAACTTCCATGCCATTTTGTTCATTTCTATTTCTTCTTCGGGAGATACAACTTTTCTACATTTGCCAAACGTTTAATTTCGTTTTTGTTTGCGTCCCTTGATATAATGCCTTTGTTTTTAATCCCTTTTCTTGTTCTGTAATCTTTTTTTTTTTTTTTCTTTAATAATTCTCCACATTTGCCCGGACGGTACTGTTGTCGCAGACGCGAAACAATTTGGAACTCACACAAAAGCCGTTAACATTTTCACAACATCCAACCCGTCGTCTAACTAATTTCTTAGACCACCTAATTTGCCAATATCTGAACCAACGGCTCGTGTCCTCGTAATGATCAAACAGCCGAACTCGAGATGTTCCTTTCGTACGAAATTTGTCCGTTACACGTGGGAATCATTTGGCTCTAATTTATTGCAGTTTGGCCTCTAGTACAAATTTACTGTTGTTATACGGTACCGCGCGGACCAAGATGAAAGGGAAAAAGGGATGAGTTGCGAACATATTTATAGCATAAGGGTATTTCATTTGGCGGCGAGAAATAAGAGAGCAAATATGACGGCTGACGTCTCAGATTCTATTAATATTTCGCAATATTCTGCCTCTTTTATCTGATGGCTTTTCATTTCTTGTCATCGAAACTTTTAATTTCAACTTTATCATCATTTATTTTATTATTATTATTTTTTATTATTGAACGAATCAATAATCAATTGAGTTTTAATTCAACAAAAAGTAAAAGTAACTTAAAAATTAAAAAAATCTGACATTATTAATTGTGGAGGAAACTTTTTGCAGTCTTCAATTTTTTGTTAGCTTTTTGGGTTTTGTTTTATTAAAACTCAGGCGAGCATATAGTATAATGTACAGGATCAAAAGCAGCTTATGTAGGTGTTAATGGTTGTACAACGCCTCGTTTGTATATAAAAGTATACTTCATTCATCTCACACGGTGCACAATGCGTATATAGCACACAATTTTTTTTTTGTTGAAATATATAATTATATCCGGCCGTTCAAGAAGATGAAATTTGTTTAAGAACATTTTTCACATCCGCACAATACCATGGGTTGGAGCAAAATTTTCTCTCACTTCAGAACAAAATAGTGTTAAAAAATATTTAAAAAATGTGTGCAAAATTTGTGTAAAAAAAAAAGAAACTAAGAAAATTAGCCCCCCATACATTTTTGTGCAGAAAACATTTTCATTCCGTCGGCGAGTTCGAAAGAAAATTAAAGCTAATTAAAAAGTTCTCCGAAGTCGAGTTGACAAGAAAAAAAAAAATATCACGGACTTTTAATTATTCAAAAGTTGGCGCAGGTGTGACTGTTAATTGTAAACCCCTTTTGTAACGATTTTGACTCGAGATTGAAAAGTTCCCAATTAACAGGCAAAAGTTCGAATCGGTTGATTGATTGATCGCTGCTCGACAACAGACCAGAAAAAAACCCGAATCCTTCAAATCCTAAAAGAGATATTCATCCAGTCGCCAGCAAGTTTTGTGAGAAAACACTTTTGCGCACTTCAAAGACGCTCTCTGTTTTCGCGCGTCAAAGATACGCGAACGGAACTTGATGAAGATGTCTCAATTTAACGAAATCTCACGTCTCTTTTCATCCCCTGGCATTCCTAGTGCGACCGTTCGAGTGTCTTGACAGAGCATGACAAGATTTTTTTTCCCCCTCGAATATCAACCATTCTTAAGAAAAATCCTTCAGAAAAACAAATTCCTACAAGATGAATGGATTTCCTTTGTGGACGATTTTTATTGGACAGAAAACGAGTTTTATGCGAATCACACTTCAGGCCTCGTATTTGTCCAGTGGAATTAACTCCTTTCGAATCTGTTGACAGTCAAATATTTCATTGACACGTACAAAAAAATAATTAAAAAAAAAAAATGTTTAATATTAAAAGAATTAAAGAAAAGTCGGCGTCAGATTAACGGGATGTTTTTCGAGACGTTTCGGCGTGTCGAAAAGGAGACTTTTAACAATTTGATTGATCGTGATTCGTTCAATTTAAAATGAAATGACGCGGCGATCGAGATAATGATCTACAATTTATATAATTTGCTTTTGATGTTTTCAACAAGTCCCTTTGTGGGAATTCATTTTGTTCTGTCCATTTGCATAACAAAATTAACATTCGTCATAAACTCGCACGTTTGATTTCAACTTTGCGAACGTGTTAACTTGCTTGTGAGCCAAGAATTCTCAAGACGTAGACATTTAACCGCAACCGGATAAGTAATTATTTGTAATCAAATTATAACTGAAAGAAATTAATTATTCGAAATTTAACGCGTGGGTTGTTCTTTTCTTGCAAAAATTTGTATTGTCAGTGAATAAATTTTGTCCGGTTAGGGAAAGGTTTTGAACAAACGTTCAAAGTTAAATTGCAAAATGTAACAGAAAATTATTCTCATTCATCACACACTTTTTTCACTACGATATTCTATTTTTACTTCTAATTGATTTATTCATTCAATAAACTGATTATTTGTTATACTGATTAAATTTGGTATTGGATTATTAATTGAAAACTAATTAAATTATTTAATAGCAAAAACGCATAACAATATGGATATACTTTGAAATGAATTTTGTGCAGAGAAATTTTTTAATTTCGATCATATGCGTATGTGGAAGCATCAAACTGTAAACTTGTCTCTTGATTCTACATCTATTACAGATGCAAGTTTCGACACGGTCGTATAAAGTTGCGTGCATAATAGCATTCATACAGTATGTATAGATTATGCGCGTTTGCTAGCGTGTATATGTCGGTAGATTGCACACCTATATGTGCCACACAAACGCATACACATATCTACGATATTTGCGGTGTTTGTAAAAGTTGGATCCCCCGAACTGCAAACATTCAGTGAATTTATCACGCCCGAATAAATTTCACACTGACAATTATGTTAGACGAAAAAGGTGTAAAATTCAATTTTGCATTCAATTATCACTCATGAAATATTTTCGTCAAATTGATTCAATTGTAATATTTTTCAAGAGAGAGAGAGAGAGAGAGAGAGAGAGAGAGAGAGAGAGAGAGAGAGAGAGAGAGAGAGAGAGAGAGAGAGAGAGAGAGAGAGTGTGTGTGTTATTTTGTTGCGAAATGAAAACAAAAAAAAATATATAATGTAAAAGTCTCGAAAGAATGAAAGGAACATAAAACAGGTGTTATTATGATACCGCGTGGGTTGAATTTATTATGCTTACAAAAACGCACCCTTCATCGTACAATGACCTTTTGATTGGCAATCGACGAGAAAAAGAAAGATGTGGCACGATTCCGTTCGTTCAAGTGGAAGGACATTTTTCGATGACGAGCCGCATGAATAACTCATATAAGAGCGAGTTCCTAAAAAGCCATTGGTCACTCTCGATAAACGCTGCGTGTATCATTGCCTCGACGCCCCATCGTGCGCTTTTCCGCCAACGATGAGGATCTTTTGTATTTTTGTTTCAAAACGTTAGCGATTGAGATAAAAGCCATCCCAAATGTTTGTCGATTCATTTAATTCTACGGCCCCATCGCGCCGCTCTTTTTGCGGCTTTCTTCATGGTTTTTCGCTTTAATGTAGTCTGCGAGATCGAATTGGGGTTGCTCAAGTATCCACGTTACTTATAACAATGTTGGGCTATTTATGCCTATCGATTTTAACGCCAAGTTTTATCTGCGGCGTAAAAAATTTCGAGAGAAAATTTTCATTCATGGTCCATAAAAGTCACGGATGGACAATTTTTTTTATGCTTCAATCATTCAGTCCGTTCGAGTGCATGTGATCGAGTAAGTGTGATCTGTGTGATTGATCATGTGTGATTAAATATACGAAATTTTTATAAGTCAAAACTTAAATGAAATGTAACAGTTCTTTCGCTATCCCATTTATTTTGAATGCCAATAAGTCTGTGTGATCGAGTATGTGTGATTGAGTATGTGTGATCGAGTATGTGTGAACGAGTTTAGAAATTGAAAATTAAAACACATTGTTTTGAATCAAATTCTTTTCAGTGTTTCGATATTTATTAGAAATTAAGGATATTATTTAATTAGTTTGACAAAGTAAAAACATGAAAATTAAAAACACAATCGTAGAAAAATAATCTTCATTCAACTTTGTGATTATCTTTATAAAATCTGTGACATAAGTTGTAAAATAATATGAGAAAACGTGGACAAAAGATTGAACGAAAAAAAAAAAAAGCTGTATAAATGTTTACCGGTTGATTAAAAATGATACTTTTATTTGGTCTCGTTGTTTGACGCCCTCTATACAAACAGTGCATTGTGCGTCTAGTCGTTTATTTTTATTCTTCATTCTTGCACCACAGATTCGAATTAAAGGCGATTTCCAGACGACACTGCTGCGACAGGAATATCCCGAAAGTGCGACAAGATTAACGCTACAGGCGAACAATTTTTCCATGAATTTATCGCGTTGATTCGTTGTTTTATAAAACCCTCCGGGATTCGCTTAATTAATTAAACCACAATAATATCAAACGGATTTCATTCGCTACTCATTATGATAATTGATGAGGTTGGCAAATATTTGGTTTCAAATGTTCAAACAGATGAATCATTTTTTTGAACTTGTCAAATGCAACATTTTTCGAAATAATCGTTTTTTTTTTTGCCAGTTGATTAACAAAGTTATAATTAATTGACCGTTTCATCGTCGGTTAATCGAATATCAGTTTGGTAATTAAATCACATTATTTTTAATTAGCCAATTATCCTCGTCAGTTTTCTAAAAGCAGTCGAAAGTACAGTTGGTTCAAAAATTCAAACGGTCACGTGGCATCCGAGAGACTTTTTTATTTCGAACGAGATATTTTCGATGAATCTGTCAGCGAGGGACAATAATAAACCGGCGCTTTCGAAATTTTATGCATGCGTCGGGGCGACGAAAGCGCGTTAAGCCTCTCCTCCAAGAATAACACCGATTCGTCGTACAAAACTTTTCTTTCCACGCGGCGTCAAAAATCTGCAAAACTGCGCCAGTCGACTTATTTCCCATCTTTGCCAATTGTTTCGCGTTCAATTTGTAGTATATATACGAGAAGAAGACAACTTCGGGGCGGATGTATAAACGCAGAGCAAAGTCATATCTTTGTTGAAACAATGCCGATGTTTTACATTTAATAAAACTTGCAAAGTCCCTTCTTTTGAGGCGTAATCAATGCATTGAATTAAACATTAACTCCGAGCGGGAACATGAAAAATAAACAGCGTGGCGCGGGAGCGTTAGAATAATTGAAAAAGCAGAGAGAAAACGCACCGGCGAAATATGTAGCGCATCCTTTTTACGTCCGACAGTTGCATACTTTATGAGCTGCAACTAAAAGCGTCGTAATTTTCCTCTACGCGTATTATAATGAAGGATTTTCGTTTTCCTCCGTTATTCTTTCTCTTTTGTCCAATATTGTGACAAATTTTCATCATTGGTTTTGAAAACAACATTTTTTCATGATCTCTTTTAACAATTTTTTGCTCTTTCATTTTATATTCGAATTTCCGCCTTTTTAAGTTCATTTACCATTGATCTACACAATTGTTCATTTTTATGATCTTTTATGTCATTACAAAATTGCAAAGAAATGTATAAACAAAGCAGAAATAGTCAGAATTTTAATAGCGTTAAATTATAATTTTTTCTTATTTTTTTTTTTCCCAAGCTTTTTTTTTCTTTTGCATGTAATCAGCAAAACTCTAAAGAACCCTCTGTGAAGAATGTTAATCATTGCATTGAGTATGAAAAAAAAAAAAAAAAAAAAAAAAAAAAAAAAAAAAAATAAAAATTTTTAAAAAAAAAAAAAAAAAAAAAAAAAAAAAAAAAAAAAAAAAAAAAAAATATTAATTATTAACATAAAAATAAAATTTTCTATCTTTATAAAATTAAGATTTGTTGATGAAAAAAAAAAATTAAAAAAATTAAAAAAGTAGCTCAAAATCAATGAGCTTAAACAAAATTAGATTAATGGGCCGGAAATTCGAAAAATCAAGATGAATTAATTTGCTTTAAGTATGTTCATTTCACTAAATTTAACTTCGTTAGGCAAGATTGTCCCAGATGAGAAAAATTGTGTTCAGTTGTAAAAAAAGAGACAACAGTATCGAGACTCCATTTTTCAAGCTTATCTTTCATCGATCTCGGATCACGGACAAGTTTTGGACACGGCTTATCCAAACAATTTCCAATTTATCATAGCGGTCCACTCGTACCGGGCACTGATTTCTGAAATAACAAATGAACTTTGGTATCGACCGAATATACTCTGAATGTATATCTGAAATTTTGTATACATAAAACAAAAAAACGTCTACTATTTTTCTAGTTTAAACATTTTTTTTTAAGTTACAGAAAATATTTTGTTTTCAAACGTATCTTTTTTAATTAAAAAATATAATTAATACAAAAAACTGATCAAATGAAGGGAAAAATGTTTGTGACAATTTTTTTTTTTTTTTTTTTTTTTTTGATGTTTTACTAACCTAAATTTGATACATAATTTATCAACGAAAAATTTGACGGGTACAAAAGAAAAAAAGAGCAACACAATTGAAATCTGAAAACGAACGAGCGTTGATACAAACACGAGGGACATCGGAAACACGAGCTGGCGAGGGCTGGAAATCGCCTGTCGATAGCCATTCAAATCTGCGGCCTCCTACCGGAAAGCGATACTTGGATTATTGCGAACGCAATTGGCGACTGTTCAATTGTAAGTTACGTTATTCCCAGGGGGATACGCGCGGCCTCGCATTGTTCGCTGCTTCTCACGTTATGTTTCGATAACATCTACATCCACCGCGCTTCCTTTCATCTGAAAACTAGCACCGCATCTTTGAAACACTTTCAACCCCTTAATTTTCACAGATAGAGCTCTTTTTTCTCCACGTTACGTGATATTCGCGCAAAACCTTTTTTTTCTTTTCATTTTTTTAGAAAAAAAAAAAAAAAAAAAAAAAAACCTATTGAATTACTGTAATGGACAAAGTATATACTGTAGATGAAATTACTCTGGATGGGTTGTTTCGTCTTTTTATGGAGAACTTTATTTCTTTATCTAGAATCCCTGTTATAGATTTTTGCTCGACATTTTTTACTGATTTATTATTTGATATGAAAAACATTTAATTGACAAATATTTTGCAGTGTATTCAATTTTCAAACTGCAAAGAAAACAAAAAAAAACCATCCATGAAGTAACATAAAAAATTGAATAAACAAACAGTTTAAGCGAAATCTTTTTATAGTGAAACTATTTGCAAAATTTCAACGTAATTGACGTATTGAGACAAAAGAACAAAAATTGGAGTAAAAATGAAATATTTTTTTTAGCGGTGGTGAAGAATTATTTTGTCGGGTGTATCATAAATAATTTTGCGAACACGACTAATTCGGATCGTACGGGAAAGTGCAACGCTCCGCTAAAGAATTTCATGAAAATTCCGACGAAACATTTTGCGGGATGGCAGTGACGGATTTATGACAAAGTCGATGCGCGCTTTAATAGTTCTTGCTGGTAACCAATCATAATTCATCCATTTTTTCAATCTTTGACTTGTCTTCGGTTAGAAAGCAACTATAATCATATTGTTCAGTGAGTGAAAAATAGGTAGAATTTTTAGGATTTTTTTTTAATTCTTCAGCCATTTTTTCTGATTGAGTGTGTGTGATCATGTATGTGTGATGCATTATGCTTTGCTGAATACGTGTGATTGGGTATGTGTGATTCATAATTACAAGTTAATCAATTATTGTTATGAACGATTTTTCGATTTAAAAACTTGTGTGATCAAGTTTGTGTGATCGTGTGACTGAGCACATATAATTAACGTTCTTTTCGATATTCCACTTCAAGTGCCAAAGAGCTTGTGTGATTAACTCTGTGTGACTGAGTGCGTGTGACTTTTAGTATGTGTGATTAAATTTAGAAATGAATGATTCAATGAAATTCAAATTTTTAAACGTCTGATAATGTTTCGTGTCAGACGGTTTTTGTGTTCAGGTATGTGAAATTAAGTTGTGATTAATTATGTGTGATCAATCATGACACAAAAATGATGTGATTAAGAACATGTGCTATTAAGCATATTTGACTGAGTTTGTGTGATCGAAATTAAAACTCAATAAATCTTATCATTTTAGTAATAATTTAAGTCAATAAAAGTCACTTTTCATCAATTTTGTTGATCGTCGATTTCCATTAGAGAATAACTCTAACTCTAACATATATTTCAGTAAAAAAAAAAAAAAAAAACAGAATAAAAAATGTTTACAAGAATGTCATTTTTCAAACCACTTGTCTGCAAAATTTGCTTGTCAACATGGACTAACGTCACATGTTCGACTGAATTTTCACGGTTGCTCGTAATGCAGAGTACCACAGGCACGTCATGTTTTTCGCAGTGACTTCATGTACCTGTCGATAACCGCGATGAAACCCGACGCCCACACGATGTTGAGTCTATTGCATCCCGTACTTGAAGTTTTACTAAACATCGCAGCGAGCTCTTTTTTCGTTCTCTCTGATTCACTGGCGGCCGCACAGCCAAGTTGATTAAGAAGTCGCGTTGCGGGATAAATTGCGCTGAAGGGATCGTGAAAAAGCACGTTCCGACAACCGCTGTATATATTATTCAACTTGGCGTTGATAATGTTGTCGATTTTAATTTCGGAATTGAATGCCTGGCAAGGCGGGCTTGCTTTTTATTCGTTCGTCATTTTGCCTATTCACTTGTCTCATGTATTAAAAAAAAAATACGTGAAAAAAATATCGAATTCATATCAGTGTGGTTTTTTTTTTTAATAACAAATATAATTTCAATATACACAAATTGTGAACGGTACAGTTTAAAAAAAAAAGAAAGAAAAATTGCCTTTGAAGATGAATCAAAATTTGTCGCATAAAAATGTGAGATAATGTAAGTGTGATGATAAATATTTGACTTTCAATGCGGGAAACAATGAGCGACTTTTTAATTAACAGTTTTGCCGGTGAGAAGGACCATGATGAATGTCAATTCATTAATTATGAAACTGGTGTTTGCGAGGGCTCGACGGACAAAACCGGAGCTGTAAAATGACAAACATGTCAATATCATGATAATTTGACAAAGTGTGAAGCTCTCGAAAGTCTCAGTCAACAAGCGAGCTTTCAGCGAGAGTGCATTTATGAGTACTCAGAAAAGCACTGCCTGCGATTTTCATTATAAAAGCGCGTGCATTGAGGTTGGCGCTCTGTTGGGTAGGGCGATGAAAAATGTAGGGAAAGTGTTCCTTTTGACGCGAGAGCCAAAGCAAAACGTAACAAAAAAATGCAAGGAAAAAACAAACGCAAGTTCGACAACAAGACTTTGCGTGATCGAATGTGATAAAAGAAAAACTTATTTTTTTTTTATATATATATTGGCGACTAATCATATTATTTTAATTTTCAAAGCCACGGAAAATCTTTTCCGCCGCAAAGTCGAGATTGAATTATGGTAAAATGATTACCAACTTTTTTTGTCCCCCTTTCATCTTATATCAGCAGGTAGCTTTTCAGTCTGAATCATAATTTTAATTTAATTTTGTCCTTTTGCAACGAATAATAAGAAACTGCTCGAATAAATATCAATTTGTTATATTTTAACTATATTTGTAATTTATTTAATACCATTAATTATTCAAGCTCTTTTACATTCTAAATACAAAGATAATTAACTAGCAAATATTTGTTCAAAATAAAATGCTTTTTTATTCAATAAAAACGTTTTTTATTTAGTTACATTAATCAAAGAAAAAACAAATCGGTCGCATGGAATATAATTTTTTTTTTTTTTCATCGCTTCAAAATATTTAATTGATTATTAATAAATAGAAACTCAATCTCGTATTCGTATTTATGAAATCATCAGTAACATTTCAATAAAATCGAAACCAGTTTTTCAATTAATCAACAATTATAAAAATATACATTTCTGACATATTTTTTTCATTTGGGACAATTTAACCGTACCGTTCGATTTTTCCAATTGCCGATGTTGCTTCCAGAGAGCGGGCTGATTTTATAGAGTTCATTCGCAGGGAAAATATGTATTAGCGATAATCATCGGGCATGAGTCGCATTGGTTGGCTACTACGTTATCGCCTAATGTCGAATACATGCAATCGTGTCCGGAGATGCATGCAGTAATAATAACCGCACGGTAACATAGCCGTGATCAAAAACAATTAATATTCTCGGTTCACGTTACGAGGCTTCCATTTCATTTTCGTGTCGTTCTTCGGGCAATCTAAATATCCCATCTCGCTAGCGAAATTTCATCGCGTAGATTCAAATTTTGTTTCGACCGTTTCGATAATGCCGCGGTTCGCTTCGAGTTGAGATTAAAAACAAAATTCCATCTTTCCACAGATGCAATTCAATTGAGAGAAATTACAAAAAAAAAAAAAAAAAAAAAAAAAAAAAAAAAAAAAAAAAAAAAAAAAAAAAAAAAAAAATAAAAAAAAAAAACAAAAAAAAAAAAAAAAAAAAAAAAAAAAAAAAAAAAAAAAAAAAAAAAAAAAAAAAAAAAAAAAAAAAAAAAAAAAAAAAAAAAAATCCAGGGGTTCTGATTAATAGATTGCACTCGTTGCGCGAGAGCTGTTGATTTTATTGGATTGCGAAGTAGAACAAGAAACAGTTCGCATTGAATGTTAACAAGCTTGATAATGATGATGATCGTAAATTGCAAGTGTCAATCGATATGAATCCAACTCGAACAATCTTTCAAAGTTCTTTTTTATTCTCATAGAAAGGGGATTATAAAAAATTAAATTATTAGACGTGAAGCTATGGCAGATTTATATTCGTTTCAATTTAAAAAATTGCAGTTTGTATCTGTCCTCTTTTTCCATTTTGATGAATGAAGCTGAAACAAAACTGAAATTTGTCAGGTTATGTTTTTTTTTTTTTTTTTTTTTTTTAAAGAAATAAAAATGAAAAATTGTTTAACTAATTTTGATGAACTTGAACGTGTTAAAAGTTTCGGATGTTTCGTTGTGATTTTACAACTCACTGGATCATTTTGCAAACACGTTTTAATGATACACGTCGGCTTCGATATTTCTTCCCCCGGGTTGCAATTTAATGACCAATGTGATTTTTGCCTTTCGTGGCTTCCACGCGGCAACATGGAAATACAAAACTCGGTTGGAATTTGTTCCATTTCGTTGCACGTCATTTAGCGGGATGCGAATATTCCGCTTCATGACAATCGCCAATTGCGTCAATTGTCCAACTCAAAAATGATCCTTTTCAAAATAATTGTATCCAATTTTTTGTATCATTTCAAATTAATCACAATTAATTGTCAAATTAATTCCTATTGATTTTTGTTGAATTAAACAAAATTTAGTTGAGAGGAGAAAAAAAAAAATAAAACTTATAATGATTTGATAACAAGAAAGTTGGAACAAAACAGCGAACAAAAAAAAGTCTAAAGTTAATAATATAATTAAGTGGTATAAAAAGTGAAGAGAAAGTTGCGCAAGAAGTTGACAATGTCAAAGCGAGAGAGGCTGTTTATCAGTTGTAAATTGCCGGATGATTGTACCGACAGAGGTACCTTCTTAAATCCGATCGGAGTGCGTCTTAATTTTACGATTTCGTTATCGGAGAATTATTCACCGCGAACACTTTTCTCAACGCGTGTGGCCGCTCGGATTATAAAACACGAGAGGAATCATCTCAAGTTTTCTTCCTTGTCCATCTTCTTATCTTTACAATTATTATTAAACTTGTCAACTAATCCTCCGAAATATGCTTTAACTCTTTCGCATCAGCTACGAAACTCGCTTTAATAAACTTCACTTTCAAACATTATAAATTCAAGAACAAAATAACTCATATCAACTTTGAAATTTCACAATGAAGTTTCCTTCTAAAATCTATTTGTTAGACATTTTTTTTTAAATTAAAAATAATTTTTTTTTTTTTTTTTTTTTTGGTTTAAAACATTTCTTTTTGCGGTTATTCCACCAAGTAAAATTGACTCAAATTTATCTAGACGGATATGATTTTGAGATTTTATACGGCAGTGGCACATCTCACGTACAAAAATTTTGCGCGTTCTCTTGGGACCGGTGTACGAAAATTTTCGGGGAATGTGATTTTACACTCGATTCGGCGTCGATTTATGAGCTCATGAAATATTCGAAAGGAGAGTTTCAATAACTCTGCGAGGAATGTTTCGGGTACAGGACACCGGGAATCCCTGCTGTGTCACGGGCCCTCCCCCTCCTCGTTACACCAATCATTTTCACACGTGAAAAATGTCGTGCCACGAAATTAACGCAGCGGACCACCGGGCCAGTTAATAATTCACTAATATTGATGCTTTTGGCATGTCGCAAAAATCGAAAAACCATCAATAAAAACGTCTAAAATGTCTAAGAATTTATGTGAAACAGAATTACAAAAATTTCAGTCGAATTTTTATATCAATTTATCTTACAAATTATACATATCTAACATCTGTGTCAGATATGTTTAAATATGTTTTATATATGACGAATATATGTTTACTGTCATTCATCAGTAATTCCAATTTTTCACCGTTTGATTTATCGGTGAGAGATTGCGTTTCAAAGTCGAAGACAAAGTGAAATCAAGTGTTTTTACGAGCGTTTAACTTGATACAAAATATAACAATGAAAAAAAAAAAAGTAGCATTATTTAGATTGATGGAGGATTAAGGGGTGTTAGTCTCGTGGATTAATTGATGATTAAATTGACGGGCCGACTCGCTACTTTCATTATTCAAAACAGCGACGATCAATTGAATGGACCAATTGATACGGATTATCGGACTTGCCTTTTTGTAAGCGCGATGTAGGCTCGGCGACTCGTTTATGTTACGAACAAGCGTAAAAAATAATTAGCAGGTTTCACCGAAAAAAAAAAAAAAAAAAACATCAAAACATCGTCCTGGGGCCAGTGGGCGTCCAGACGTAACGCCAGAAATCTCTTGACCTGTTGATGGTCGTTTATGTTAAATAGAATTAAAATACAGTGAAATTTTGTTCCAAGGGAATTAAATATCTCTAAAAGTTTATGATACACAATTAAAATTGTTTTTCGACAAAATATTCAGACAAAAATTGTTCCCCCGCTAATTAATATTTTCTGATTGTTTTCAGGTATGTACAAAAGTTTAACGATGTCTCTATCGGTGAGTGAAATAAAGGATTTTTCAATTGTTTTTTTTTTTCTTCATAATTTTATCAAAGCGATTTTTTCTCCACAAAGTAGGCAAAATGATTATGTGATTTTACATAATTCTTTATAAAAATTCTTGAGGTGGAGACAATTTTCTTTTTTTCATTTAACAAATCTTGAATGCAAGATATTTTTGTTTTAAAGAATGAAGAAGATATTATTTGAGATGAGTTGATCAAACGGCAGAAAGAAATTCATATGCTCTTCGAACGGTGACGAGGTATTAATATTAGTAGATTATTTTACAAAAGAGTGCTCGCATGGTAATGGATGTCAATGAGTCCATTGACGTTGTAGACGTACTAATGACTCTTTGCTATTCACCGGCAATCGCAGGGTGGAGACGCCGCGACTAAACATTAAAGCTCCACCACCGTACTTATCCCATCAAAGCTGAGAGAGCTAATAAATGACTTAACTTATTTCGCTCCCACAGGTTACGATACTAAACATATTTTTTCAACGCGTCCACAGGCCGAAGATCAAAAAGAAACTTTTTTTTTTTTTCATTTTGTCGCACATCCTTCATTTTAAAAGTCACACAGATTTGAGTTTCAAATCGAGTGGTAATTCTGTATCGCGATTAATGATCATGTCCTTCCGCAATATCAATTCAACCGTGAATATGCAAGTTCTAAATAAAATGATGTTTTTTTTTTTTTTTCAGAAATGTTTGATAAATGTTTGTATATTGACAAGAAAATTGGCATAAAAAGTTGATAATATTGTGTATTTTATGTGAATATAAATGCACCGAAATGTTAGTCAAAAATTAAAAACTGTTTCGATGTTTGTTTCATCCGGTGAAAAAACATATAGAAAGGTCGGATAAAAGAGCATATATTGTAAATAGTTACCACAATTTAAACAAAAAGAGGGACGATAACTGCATTCTACGAAAAAAAAAAATCCTATTTTTCTGTTGAACATTTATTCGAGGATAAATAAAAGTTATTCGATATGTGCGGAGCGCGACCAAACTGTGAACCACAAAACGTAATTTACGCGGCTATTTTTGTATACTTGTCGCCTCTCGTTGCAACTACTTGTTTGTTTATTTTCACACCCGCGTATATAAAGTAATGATATAAATTGTTCCTCGCCAAACTTTAATCCGGAAGTTGTCACAGCCATAAAATTCAATTTTATCGTGAAATATTTTTTGAGACAAATAAAACAAAAAAAAAGAAGAACAAACAAGAGTTGGACAAAATTGTTACATACAATTTTGTGGAGGGGGTTAATAAAATACATTGCGATATGGTAACAATTTTCCACTCCGAGATATGAGGATTCGTGATCATTATTTATCCCGAGTGAGAATTTTGAGTAAAAGTAATTAACCGGTTGAAAATTGTATTCAAAATTTATGACGCCAATTGGAGTGCAAATAACCCGAGGAGGAAACGGACGTTTGGGCGCGAGAGAGCGTCTCATGATAAATCATGCAATTATGACGAGCGATCGTTAAATTCTTAATTTAAAAAATTTCGTTTCTTCATTGTGCGATTCACCCTCGCAATCGCGTGTCATTAACACCTCGTTGGGCATTAATCATCTCCTTCCAATTTCACTCCACACGAATTACGATCATGCACTCCATCTGAGATCGCCGGAATGTTTCGTAAAACAATAATTGAACTTGGCAAGAAAAAAAGAAACAAAGCGAACGGAAAAGGGGCGAAAAAAGAAATTGAGTACAAGTGGAAATTGCGGAATGTTCTCGGGCGATGTTGAATCTCTGGGAATCCCAAAATCTCCGTCTTGACTTTCTTCTCCTCCGTTGGAATCTTGAGATTTTCAGTGCCCTCTAATACATCCGAGGCTCTACTATCCAGAATAAAGGCGAAATTAAGAAAAAGCCGGCGGCGCGCTAAAAAATCGATAGCCATGTGAAAGTTATTAAAAAAATATGTCAATTTCCTGATAAAAAGGCCGGGCATCGGTCGCTCGGCTGGTTCAATAAACGAGGGTTGACGCGCCACGTTGCTTATGAGATTACACTGAAACGATGGTCGATAAATAGAAAAGGTCCTGCATTATTACACTGCACGGTTTCGCGTGTCTTGCACTTTTCTTCGAGCTGCGCAGAATTTATGGTTTGAATAATGGACGAATACAATGATAACATTTCAAGCACTTTTCGTTTCGAATGTTTGGTCGGAATAAAAGAAATTAACTTACATTCATTTTTCTGTCATCTTTTTTTTTTTTTTTTTCTTAAACTTTTTTTTACATTTATATGGTTCTTTATATAATTTATACAAGGTCCTATATAAGATTATATATGAAACCAGATATATGGTATGATACATGTCTATGTATCTGGTTCCATATATTGCGCATTGCTGATGATGTATGAACATCTGTATCAATTGAAATAACAAAGCGGACAATTTTTGAGATATGAAGGAAGATATGAGAGCAAAGTGTTTTTAGTGGCAGAATAATCCCCATTCAATATTTCCGTAACATAGTAATGGTTGCGTCGGAAGTGCATGCGACGTGTGTAATCGGAGAGCAGTAGAATGACGCTCTTTTGTTTGAAGTCGTTTCAAATGCAACGCAATAATGGTTACGGTGCACAAAAGCTCGACAACCCTTTGACTTGACGTTAAATAGTCGAAACCGTGTTAAATGGCCGATTTCTTCGGCACTCCTCGGGGTTTCGGACCCCTTTATTAACTCAATTTAACGCTCCCTTTCTTGCCTCGTAATTTCGTTCCGAAAACTCGCTCGAACGAATGCTTCTAATAACTTACCTCGCCCGATCCTTTTTGCAGACACGTTGCAGAAAGATGCTCTATACGTTTTATCGTCTCATTGAATTCGACTCAACTCAATTCACCTTTCGAAAGAGAAGAGTCTTATTCAGGGATAAGACTACCACTAAAGAACGAAAAAAAAAAAAAAAAAAAAAAAAAAAAAAAAAAAAAAAAAAAAAAAAAACAAAAAAAAATGCTATTTGAGTGTGGCTGACTTTACGAAAAGTCATAACAAAGAAAAATTGAAAAATGATTGAAAGTGACTGACATTGTTTATTTTTTTATTTTTATGAAAAAATCATAATTCAACAAATGAAACAAACGAAATTGAACGGCTAACGTTATTATAAATGAGATTCTTTGGTGAATTTCTAAGAAGCATTTAAAGCAATCTTAAAAACCAAAAAATTTAATTCCAGCCGGTACGTTGCGCATAATACGCAGCGTCATATTTTCCAACTTAATGAAACGCTTTCCACTTAAGTCGAATGGATTCGTTTGAAATCCTCGGGGACTCATATTTTAGGCCATGCATAAAACATGCCATCAGCGCGCAGCATCGCTGTCACAGGTCGGCACAATCAGCATACATTATGTCGCAACATTATCATCGTCTCGGAAGATCGTTGTCTGCTTCTCAAAAACACAATTGCATTATTCGCGCACGCCGTCTAAAAGCTCGTCTGACGATCGCGCGACTATATTCCCCTGTCTTGCGACTCATTGTCGTGCCGCCTGTTTAGCTTCATTCAGTTTTCACATTAGCTGCGCGCCTTTGTCAGTCCCGCGATGCTACCAAGCCCGAATTCTGATTCATCGCAAAACGTGCCGCGGAGTTTTGAATCGACGCCAAATTCCGCGACAGCAAATAATTTTCCCTTCGTAAATCAAGTTCGAACACTATTTTTTGTCAACTTTTCTTTTTTTTTCTGTTCCCTTCAAGGAAGAAAATATTGAACACAAAACGGCGAAAGAGATTTTCATAATTAAAAGATTGCTTCGGATTCCCTTAGATCCTTTTCCACGGAGTTGTATTGATCGGACAAATTTCTTTCCCAAAGAGTTTCCATCGCTCAAAGTCACAGAAGCCATAACTTATTCCTTTGAGGCGATTTTGCCGGAGTTTTAGAATAAGTTTCCGCAGAAAGGAATGAGCAGCTTTGGCCTATAAGCACGCCGGATCGACAGCGCCACCTGACCAAACGAGTCAATTCACTCATGGAAACAATGATAGATGAATAGATTTCGAAAACTTATTTGGATCTCCGTTGCTTCCATTCATCTACCAAAGTCCTATTCTCGTGGAAAGTCAATATATGGTCTTCCGAAATGTTTTGTTTTCGGTGGTTCTCAACTAGAAAGCTGACTCTATCTCATTCACTGTGCAGTTTCAGGACAATCGGTCTGCTAGATCCAATGATAGTGAGTGTTTTCAAAGCCGCGGTGCTCTAAATAATAATCTACTTTAATTGAGAAAAGACTATATTTCGCTATGAATGTACTCAGGACAATTGCGAAGGACAAAGACCACTCTGTTTTCATTTGTAGGCACAACAATAACAAGGAATTTACTACTACAAATTTTCATCATGACAAATTATACTAGTCTAAATTATAAAAGTTGTTTTAAAATTTGAAAAAAAAAAAAAAAATTGATAGTCATTGAGATTCGAACTCTAGATCTCCCGAGTTAGAATTCTACTTTCTAACCCACTGCTCCATTTAACTGAATTTATTTAAATAAACAATTTCACTATTTTACCTACTTATTGTCGGTAAATTTATGGTAAATGACCATATTTTGGGTACTTAAACGATCAGGATCAAAAATAAATGATTAACATTGATTTTTACTAATAAATAAATATATTCCAAAATATATTCCACTGAAAAATCAACATTGATGTTTTCATTTTGATGATACATTTTTTAATAAGTCATTCTCCTCCCCTCGAATTCTCAGGTTACAAAGCAGAAAAATAACGACATCAACAAGATTACACTTTGTCAGTTGTCACTCTATTAATCTCAGCATTACAAGGAAAGCTGACACTGCGGAGTCATCTGATAAAAGACTTTTCTCAGCTTCTTAGTTTTTCGATCCCCTTCTCATTCTTAAAGTTTGAAAAAAAAAAAAAAAAACATCAGACCCTCTTTCGTCCAAAAGATGGTTCCTTTGACAAGATCAGTCCGACTGTTTTTCTTACAAGGAGCTCAATTTGTTCTCCTCAACGGTCTTTCCATATATCGGTAAATATCTACAGTCTTCCTCCTTCTCTTTATTACCTTTTTTGTAAGACAAAAAAAAGGGGTAAGACTCGTGCCCTTACAGAAGACTGTGCACAGTTTCCATCCGATATTTCTAGTTGAGAACCAAAAAAAAAAAAAATAAAGGAGAAACAATATTTCTTTAATTTCAACTCGTTTGAGAATTCCTCTTCTGGAGAAATGTAGGTCGATGTTAACGGAATGCGGTTGTAGAAACGGAAATACACTGAGGGTATCAAGTGTGTCCCTTATATACCACAGGGTATACGCTATCTAATTTGCCTATTCACATATTGGATTCGAATGCAATTTTCCGTTGCCTTGCCACAGCGGAGTTGCTTAAGAGCTTGTTGCGCTCAGCCACATTCAAAGGATTCCTTGTTTTTCGTTCGAAGCCTCTGCTTCGAACTGAAGGGGATACTTTATAACGGCAAAAGAAACCCGACAGCACGTTCAGATGATTTCAACCAGTGTTTCCAACTCTTTTGCTTACGAATTGCATTTTTATCGCGTCCCACCAAATCCTCTTTAATTCCGCAATTCAGGATTGAAATGTTTCGAGCTAAAATTGAAACAACATTTTTCAGCCGGTGATCATTTCCAGTTGTGGCAACAGCGATGATTTTTTGCGATCGAGTCATCCAATCAACAAGTGTTCGATAATATTTAACCTTTAATTAAATCTCCGATAACCCCAATTACGAGTATCAGTGGTACAAGAAAGCCGGAGCTTTGCGATGTTTAATCAGTCGGGGCAAGTAACCATTCGACTTAACAACACAAGCATTAACATCTGTCCCAAAGAGCGCTCATCATTATCCCCCGGGTGATATTGCATAAAATATTCCAGATTATCTCTGTCTGAGCAAAATCTGGGTTAGAAGTCAGACATTAGCATAGACGTTGCGAGATTCGGTGTTTTGCGGTTTCTGCGAAAGGCTCACAGACGTGTTTGACGCTTGGAACACGCGACGCCAACAGATATTTGAAACGTGTTACTGAAAGATTAATAACCCTTCCAAGCGAACGTACGACGAAGGACTCAGTGAGATTACCAGAGCCAGACCTGTGTGTGCAGGTAGCATGTCCGTGAAAGTCAAACTCATTAATATGACAGAGACTGCTTTGCAGCAGATAAGCCTCTTACCCTCGTTAATGTTGAAATGCTCATGTAATTATCCGAGGTCTATTGACCTACCCGATTCGTGTTATCAGTGTCTAGGAAGTCGCGCTTTGACGGACAAAAGTCAGCGCCCGAAGTGTCAGAGGTCAACGATTGTCAGTACCGAGAAGATTCGACGGGACGATAACTTCAGAAACGCCTGTCGAACGAAAAGAATCTGATAACGAATTCAAAATTAATCGTACGGTTTTTGCCGCGGTGTAAACCTATTTTAGAAAGTTTTTAGAACGATTAGTCATCATTACGCGGAGATGTTTTAAAAGGTTCAGAGGTGTTGGGAAGATTTATCGACCGTGCCTCTGACGGACGCCAATTAAAATGTGCTGCACTGTGATTATATTTGTTTGATCTGAATTTTCGTGTGTCGAAAAATGTTCATGGGATTGCGCGATTGACTAGAAAAACGTCAACTGGATGAATCGTTAAAAAAAACTACCGAGAAACCGGATACCAGAAATTTCATCCTCATTACGCGAAAAGACTGTGCGACATCCCCAGGAATAAATCAGCACGAAATAAGTCGGCTGCAATTTATTATGAAGTGATTGTTCGTTTAATAGAACGAGAAACTTACGTTAGCAATTTATCTGCAAAAAAAAAAAAAAAAAAAAAAGAGGGAGAAAAGGAAAAAAAGTTGATAAACTTTCGAAGCCATTGTAAATAATGCCGCGTGGCATCTGCATTGCAGATTTATTCCGGATGCGAAAAATGATGGATGATTTTTCATTGAGTTTGCCGAGATACCAGGATTTTTGAATTCAAGAACAAGCTTCGGGTACATGAATACCAAATGCTTGGCTGATTTAACCCTTGTCGTATAGGCGTGACAGCGTAGGTCCCACGTCGGGGAATACATGCCTCAGCTTCTCGTTATTCCGAGAGAGTATGTACCGGCTGAATGGCAAGGCACCAGGGTCAGCGCTTCCTAGTCGCGTTTCGGATCGCAAGACATCTCGTCAACCTCGGATTAGCCTGATCCCGAAAATTCCTCACGTACTTTCCATACTAATTATTAGACCGAGACAAAGTGCAGATTTTGAACACCCTTGAAGTTTGGACCTTTATTAAAAAAAAAAAAAAACCAACAGTGTTTTTAGTCAAGCCTAGATAAAATGACGAAACATGATTATCTTCATTGAGTTTTAATCCGGATTCAAATTTCATCGACTTCTAACCTCAAAAGATATTGTTACACCTCGCGCGCTCGAAAGTAAACACCTTTTTAATCCGAATTAAAAATACAGTTTATACAAGTCGAGTGATCATTGGACGGAGTTTAATATTTTGATAACCAAGTTTAAATTGTTGAAAATGTACGTACTCTAAAGTTCACTTTCGTGATAATTAAATACAATTTTGAAGTCTACTTGATGCATTGGTTAGTATAGGACTCCAAATATAAACGTGCATATGACAAACGGAGCTCGTGCGATGACAGAACCACAGAGAAACTACCACCTAGTAGCATCACATTGTGTTTTGAACCTTTCGAAATGTAAACAAGCGTCCACGCTATTTTGGAGCGACATCGAAATAGGATACCGTAAAAGCGATGTGAAAAGACTGGTTTGTTTACAAAAATGAACCGAGTTCAATGGGTCATATAACGATTACTTTCATTAAACAAAATATGTCGGGCGATTCCTTGGAAATTGAAACATTGATTGATTTATTTTATTTTATAAAAACAATTGTATGGCCCCCTGACCTCGATTTCTTTCTGAAAACAAACCAGCTAAAACTGTAGATAACAAGTTTATAAAATAGTTATCATTAACAATTTAGTTTTGTAGTAGTACTAATCAGCATAAGTGCGAGGAGAACGAATGAAAGGCGAAATAATGTGTGCCGATTTTAATCTTATCATTTTCTTTATTTCAAAATATAGTAATTGATTGTCGGTACAAGTTGAATATATTTTGATTTCGACGTTATTAAAAATTGTACAAATATATGATATCTTTCTTTTTCGTCATCATCGAAAGTGAACTACTGGAGAGCTGATAAAAATAATATTGATTTTATATCAACTATAAAATAACTTATAAATATTCTTTCGACTTCAAAAACATCGATACACATTGTTAAACCTTTGAAAATATAAACAAATCGTTTTTGAGAACTTCATTCCACAAATAATTTGTTCGATACTCCAAAAGTTATGATTTCTATTAGATTTGTTTACATTTTTTTGGCGCCGCAGGAGCTACGGCTGAGGCGTGTTCTTCTAACCTAAAAACCGTACGCGCTCACATTCTAAGAGCTCGTGATCACGAGACTATTAACACATTCACATTTTTAAAATGCTGTTATGCTATTGGTAAGGTACACACCCATGATGATCCATGACTCTGTACACATAATGAGTTAAATTATTTATAAGAAAGATCGAGAAACATATTAACACAACATTTTCTCACGTTAGTGCAGACGCATTGAGATATTCAGCGGACCCAGTTAAAATAATATTTCGTTTCTTAAACACAATTGACGTGTCTCGCACGAATCAACAGTCTGAAAGCAGCGATTTGGCAAGCTTCCCGTTTTGCACGCAACAAACGATTAAAACCTCGTGAAATTAGAAGCGACGCGGCGTAAAATCGCACGGCGGTTTCTTGGCGCACGACATCGTGCAACCGTTATCGCGTTGCCAGACGCTCGTAGTTCATTTGCGCTGCTGCCGATTATTGAATTAGCTGCGTTGGCAAAAACGCCTTCATTAACCTGTGCGACGTCAGGAGCCTGCTCGTGTATGACAAACGGTAGTCAACCCGTCCTTCTGACACGATAACGCCCTCGTTTATCATGTCAGGTTGGTTCGGATCAACATTTTCAGTCTGCAAAATTGGTCCCGTGGCGACGATTATGACGCCATCTGTATATTTGACTGAGGAACGTGTTATCGTGATTTTTCATGAATTGAATTCCATCCCATGACAGATTTATCAGACAGTATAATTTTCGAAAAAAAAAAAAAAAAAAAAAAATTTTTTTCTTTAAACCAAAAATAACATTTCAATCAGATTTAACCTTTATCGTTATTTTGATGTTTAATTTTTGATTTTTAATTTTTATTTATAAAACTTACCAGAAATTTAACTTCCTAACTATTGCTGAGTGCAAACAATTATCTTTGGCTTACAAATCATTTTTAGAAGAACTTAAATAGTCCAACATAAAAAACCCTTGTTTGAGTTTAATTCTGATTTTCTATACATAATCCAGATTCATGCAACAAATTTAAGGTCTGTCTGTTTGGATTCCAGTTAATTTTACGCTTAATTGAAATTCGATTTTGATTTAACTACGGTACCTATTTTGGTAAGGTAATGGGTTTTTAACTACTATGCTTGATTGATCCGTTTGTTTCATTTAAACGTATTCAAATTTCATTTGATTTTGCGTCTGTGATAAATAAAAAGAATGTTAACTCGTTTGAAATCGATCAAATGCCATTTCACCGTTGTGATACTGCATCGGTCACATAACAACTTCGACCAAGCACCGAAAAAAAAAAAAAAAAAAAAAAAAACATCCTGAAAATAGCTCTACAACCAACGAGTTAATCACTCTCCAAGTGAAAGCGATTATTTTCTAATAACTCGTATCGTTTAAACATACGCAATGCTTTCGCAAAAGTTAATAATAAAAATGTTCGCTTTTAATTGATCGGTCCGAACAAACCATCATTAGCCTATACCCCGTCCGCCGAAATGAAAACGTGTTCTCAATCACGACGATCCGAACAAACAACCCACAAATCTTGTTACCCGTCATGCTTGCATATTAAACAAGCTCCACAACTTTTGCCCTCCGTAACAAAATCCTCTCTAATGCGTACCAATCAAAGTGGCGCAGAGGAAAACAGTAGTCAATGTTTCGTCCAACCAGAGTTTCATCTGAGTCGAAGAATATTTCAATCTTTCTCTAAATATATTTCTCAATCGAAAATTCGTATTATTTCAAAAATGCTATTTTTCATTTTCTTTTTACCAAGTCGTTTACAATCTTCGTAGCTGAAAAAGTTGTTCTTCCAATTTTCTTAGACTATGGATCTTGGTTTATATATTATTCTTTTAAATTCAAAAGCTGGAGAAATGAACTCGCCGCATGACAAAGGGATGCTCAACGGTGACTGGAGCGGCACAATGCGCAGGCGATCGCACCTTCGTTGCTTCCTCGGGTGGAATTTATCCTGCCACGCAAGTAGGCGAGTGAATAAAACGCGATATGTCCGCGGTGTGGGATTGAGAGAGTGTTTTGAAAGCGGAGGTCGAGCGCATCCGGGTCTGCGAAACCGTCGGTAGGCTGGATCCTTCACACCCACCATTGTCGCGGTAAGTGGACGAGTTCGGGTACGAACAATCGGGCTGAAAAGATACCGCGGGCTCTGTCCGACATCTGCTTCGATCTAACGTACCGATCCGAGATAGAAATATCCGACTGGTGGGTGGTCCGCGTCGGATTACTCCTTCGAGCACTCACTAAACCCCGGGCTAATTTATAATCCCGGGGTATAATTAGGCGAGTCCTGCGTCCATTCGAAGGTGCATTATCCTGCAACGAGTTGAGAAATTAAGACACTACCGGATAGACCGAGAGCGATATAATTAAAACGAGAACTCGTACCTTCCACCGCGGTGTGCATCCTAGAAACGTTCCAAGATGCCAGTTTGTTACCCCGGGAACCAAACGTGAGATACAATCTTCGATTTCAATCGATACACTACGACTCGGCTGACTTGATAACGATTCCAACTTCCATTTCTTATACCTCACTCTGCGTCCTCAAAGCTACAAAACAAGAGGAATTTTTTCCTCTGTCATTATTGGATTTTGTTCGTTTCAAATATATTGTGCAGGAGAAACAACAATTTTGTTTGTTTATTATTTTTTTTTTTTGTTTTTTGATATCAAGTAAAATAGTTTTTGTTTTGTATGATGTAGAAAATAAAATTTGGTAGATAAATTGTTATCTTGAAAAATTGTGTCCATCTTTTGTGAGGTTTGAGATTGTAATCGGCGATTTGAAAGTGTGTGAAGGAATAGTAAACATCTGATAGAAGAGAGTATCTGAAGGAATTAGGTGTACAAGATTAAGCGTTAGTTAAAAGTAGTTGCCGCCTTTCGCCAGGTAGTTGAGCATCTGGCGCAATAATCTGGTTCGATGCGATTGTCTTCGTTGGAGTTCTGATAACATTATCTTAAATCGAATTCCGATCTTGGGAGGCAACTTTGGTCCGGGCATCAGGCAGATATATCTCCAGCTCGAAAAGAAGGGCTCGAAAAGTTGGCTTGGCTGATATTTTCATAAACTCGGGGATTCCAATTAGGAGCGGGTCTTCGATTACACGCCGTAACGCTTGTAGTCATGTCGACTTATTTATGGTAATTAGACAAGTAGTTTAATAATCTTCGCTGTGCGCGGCCGCGCACTGCCATAAATCTCGATTTTAAGGTAGGACTATCATCGTAAACTTGATTCCATGAGAGATGAACGTAACTTAAATACGTTCTCCCGACGTTGTCCATGGATCATTTCTACAAATTTCACCAACTTTGTCTGTTTCTTGCTATTTTTCTCCGTCGATGGAATTTTAACAGACAACTTCAAAAGACATGTTTTCTTTAAACGCTACAAATTTTAGAATTCCAAGTACACGTTCGTCCATGATAGTCTAACATATCGGTGCTGTTTACGTTTTTCGCCACCATGGGAAACGTTAATCGAAATATAAATCATTGATCAAATATTAGCTCGTTTCACTCCGTTGGCGCGTTTTTGTTCGAATAACACGATTTAGTGGATGCGATTTGACACATGGTAACTGAAACTAAATTCGGAGCGCTGAAACAGGTTTAATCCTATCATCATATCGGCTGGGACACATTGCAATTCAGAACCATACAACTGCTCCCTATTGTTCGTCCCACCGATTTCGATTACACGAGAGCATTTGCGAGCTATATCGAGTTTCGCTATCGATTGGTCCGCCTAATTGTAAAGCCGGAAGCTATTGACAAAATTTTTTGCCCGAGAGCGCGCTCCATCTCATTAAAGTTTTTCCATCGTGTTTCATCGAGTATCGCGCGGTTGTGTTTGTTCGAACAACTCCCTCGTTATCTGCGATCGAATGCCGGGCTTGTCTAACATTTCGTAGCTTGCCAAAAGTGTCGAGATGTAATATCCGCCATTCCGACATCTGCTGCAGCATATGGCCCCCGCAAAAAGACGCGATAACTTCGGATCATCATTCTACATCCATTCATAACATCTCTGGCTCAAAATGATCATATCTGCGAAACATACAATTTTACATCTCATCTTTTTATCTTTTAATATAAAAAAAAAAAAAAAGTTATCTTAGTCCCAAGATATTTTCAAAAGACCATTTTTTTTTTTGCCAATACACTCTACGAATTTGAATGACGTTCTAGGTGTCGGTACAGAGTATATGTTTTGTCTGAAAATGTATAACTTCGTCTGCATCGGTCTCGCAGCGAAAAAAGTGACACACGCTTCATAAATCACTCGGCTTGTTTACGGTTGGTCCGCGGGCCCTCGACAATCCAGTTTCTGGATGGCTCAATGGGTGGCCGGGTTCGCTCGCCAGTCGCTCGGCCTCCCACCAGCTCCTAACCGCAGGTTAAACGCCTCAGCCAGGTATGCCTGCGTTGTGCCTAGCAGTCTGACAAAATTTCGTCGGCTTTTTCGCGCCGCGCTCTTTCTCTCTCGAGAGAGCTATCTATGAAATCGACGGTCCGGCGCTCGATGATGAAATTGAATCTTTCATTAGCCTTGAGATTGATCCGACCTGACGGCTGTGGATTAGGGAAAGACGATATCCTCGAAACAACCAAGTTTCCAAGTTCGTGATGGATGATTGAACCAAGCTGAATTTGAGAATCTCGCTTTTTAATTGATGGCAGCAAGATGCTACTGCTGTACAATTTATTACCTTGATTGCACTTGACTGCGGGATTCTATTAATTTCTCGATGGCCGATTAATCAACCTGCAATCTGAACTTTAGGATATCAATACTGCGATTTAATATTTCCTCTTTCTCTCTCTCTCTCTCTCTCTCTCTCTCTCTCTCTTTCTCTCGGTACTTTAAGAAGAAAAAAAAGGAATGAAACAAAGTAGTACTTCGTGATAAAAGAAAGCTAACAAAAATTCTTATCGAAAAACGTATTCCATCCTGTAATGTCTGTTAATCTGCTGAAAAAGACAGTTTCGTCTTTGTTCTTCCGACGAAAGTTTGATTTAAATTCAAGCCCAAATGAATGATTCAATTTGTTATTACGTTTTTTGTGCTGAAAATTTTTTCGCAAAGTAAACGCCTGACGATGGCAAAATATTTGTATGGTTTGTGTGCTATATATAGAACGAATGGAAAGAACGTTCAATGGGCATAAGATTGAAAGAAAATAAATCGCCATTTCGCTTCCAATTAAAGACCTTGGCTGGTAATAAATTGCATTAAACATTCATGACTTTTAATTTATGGCGAAGAATGCCCTCAATCAGACGTCGGCCGTAATCATTCGCCGTTGGCGTGTCTCGTCCCCGAGATCGGAAAACACGGAGAATGGGAACGGAAATTGTGGTCGCGATTTTTGGACTTGATGACTCCGTAAACGTGACCCTGTCATCAGAAATAATTCAAAGTTCCCTATGAGAGCTGAGCGCGTGGCGAATTTCGTCGCTGGGATTTCGTGCCTGAAATAAAGTGCGATCAATAAGACATACGATTGTCAGGAGACAAATTTCGCTGGCGTGGAAACGGCACGATTTACAATTTTTAACGAGAGCGCCCGGATAGCTTTCCTTTCTGTCGGCCAAAAAACTACCTCGACGGAATTCACCGAGAAATCCTCGGCTAATTCGCGAACAATCATTTTTACGACCAAAAGTGGTCGGTGTATTTCAATCGGGTCCACTCTTACATCTCTTTTGTGTTCATTTTCTTTTTGTTTAACTTTTTTAATCATTAAAAGTTATAAACATTTTATTTTAAGGGAATGAATTTTAATTTGTGAATTAATAAATTTTTATTTATGTTGTTGTTTCAGGTATGTGCATTGTTCAACTACAAGATGGATACGACCATTTTCGTGAGTAAGAGTACAAAAAAATATGCAAGGAAAATAACTTCACGCCTCTCCATGGCGAACTGCCTTTTTGTTTTCCGATAAATTGCCAACAGCCTTAAACACATTTACCTCCGCTTTCCTTAAGCACTAGAGAGTCATATTGGAGGCGGTGAAAAGTATCTTCGGTGTTTTTTTCCCTCATATTTTTGCTTGTCTTATCCTTCCCATATAGAAAATGATTTCTTTTTTTTTTTTTTTGTTCTTTATGTTTTCTTTTTGACATCATAAACATGCTAATTTTGCCAACATATCCCTTTTGAAGATATCGCCAATGTGCTACTTTATCATTTTTGTAATCTAAGGTATCATTTTAATGATAAAAAATGTAAATCTGTTGAAATCCTTGTCTTAATTCTATAATTTTAATCTGGCGCCCAATTTAGGCGCGAGCACTTTTTTTCATTTGACAACAGTTTTTTCTTTTCAAAATTATATGCAACTTTCTTTTTGAACCAAAGTACAAAGTTGTCGTGTTGTTGACGGTTCGATGCAAATTCTTCGATGTTGGAACAAAATCCAGCTTCTTATAGCGAGACAAAAATGCAAGCACTTTTAATCATCCGACACATCCGGATAGTATCCGAAGTTTGAAATTCCAGCATATAACTCTCTCGCTGTAGAAGTTGCACTGGAAAGCCAGCGATTCGAATCATGCTCGAAATAGATTGTCGGAATCCAATATCGCCTGTAGAAACATGCTGATCGTTTTCTTTATTTCTCGCACCTTTAGCGTCTACAGTGACCATTTCCATACGATGTCAATTGCAGTCAGGATCGCGTCAGCACTTTTTTTTAACGGATTTTTTTTTACTACCATGCTAATGGTCAGCGATAAGACGCTCTGGACATAAAATTGTATCCTAATTTTATACCCTGATCTATAAAAGTATATTTAAAAAATAAACGATTTTTTATAATGTTTTTTTTTTTCGATGAAAATTATTTAAACATAATGAAAATGAAAAATTACATCTCTGATAGAAAAATTGACTTTTTTTTGACGTTTTTTTAAACGTTTTTGTTTTAAATTTGAAGAAAAAAAAAAGGAAATTCTCAAGGAGGAATATTCATATGAGGCGCGACGTGACATGGAAGTTTACTTTATTTAGCGAGAAAGTGCACTTCGATCGTTTTGATAAAGCACAGATAATCCTCGGATGCATATCATCAAGATAAATTTAAATACTATACCAAGACCCGGGAAATTTCGTGTGCAGTTCCGCCGGTGCGGGGATCTACACAGTTTCTATCCGCAATATCTTTGTTTGTAAATCAGCCACTTAATCACACAGCCTTGTACGAATTCATGGAAAATTATTCGAAACTTGGTACAATTAAAAAAAAAAAAAAAAAACAAAAAACAAAGAAAAAGAAAGAAAAAACAATTAAAATGTTAAAAAAAAATTGTTTTAATTAAAAAATTGTTTGTATACATTTCTCTAATTTAAAATGTGACGAAGTTCTTAAATTCTACATTTTTCAATGACTTTATATGAAACTAAAAATAAGCATGCAAATTTGTTAACATGCTCAATTTTTTTTTAATTAAAATGAACAATGTTTTAGAAAAGGAATAAAATTTAAATAAATTACACTCAAATGTTTCACGTACATTCTATCTGAATTAATTTTCGGAATATCGAGAACAATATTAATCGTGTCGAATAAATTTTGATGACCCGATGTTTATAATACTTTTTGCCGTCTTCTGAAATCGGCCGATCAATTTTTGTCATTCATGTCGTGTACTTGTTGCTAATCCGCAAGCGATAAAATTTTAATCTCAATGAACAACTATATCCCCCCCATCCCCCGACCACTTTGAATTAATCAGCTTAATGATGCTTGTCTTTGCGCTCGAACATCGCGCAAGTGATATTCTCCGTCGGGGAATAAAAGAGAGCGCGCACGCCAGTGGGATGAGTCGCGCGATAATTTGGGCGAGGCGAAGCGAACTTTTTTAATTACGAGCATTCCGTTGTGGCGCCTGAAAAAAAAAATTGTGTACAACTTCACCCAGATATTAACTGCGCTCATAGACCGTCGGTATTTTAATTCGGCAGATGAATTTCATTTGCGGGGTTAAGAGCCGGGGCTCCAATTTAAGTAGGTCGATGCAAAATAAATCGCGATGTACTTTCGGCTACTATATTATTTGTCCCGAAAATCCCCGATACTTTTGTCGAAATTGGACGACCGCTTTTCGATATAAAAATAAAGTAAGACAAAAATGCAAATGCATAAGCTTTTCCCAACTATTTTCTGACGAAATAATTTCCCCGGCGAGATTTAGAAAGAGAGCGCGAGAGAGAGAGAGAGAGAGCAAAAAGGAGAAAAACGAAAGAAAAAGTAAAAATGAAATAGAATGGCAGATATCCTGATGTGAAAATCCGCTCACGATATTTGCATTGGGAGTTATTTAGTCGGTTTTTCTTCTTATTCTTTGCCGAAATTCAAATCTTCTTTGCGGTTTTGAGTTTCTGAAGTCTGGAATAACATGTCGATCTGTGAATTTGCGACGGAATCGATGGGTGTTACACATATTGCTCAATCCAACGCTGTCATGATATAATATTATACGCGTCAGTCAACTATTGAACAGCATTGCAGGTGCCGGGTGAATCCAATCACCAAAAAGCAATGGAGAGAACGGCGTTGCTGTTCCCTTTTTTTTTTTTTTTTTTATTTTCCCAAATCATCTACAATGTGATGAAAAATACAATCAATTCCTTCTCGCGTTCAGATTCGATTTTCAGAGCCAACTCGGCGTACCGAGTAAACAGGATTGCCAATTGTTAATCAACGTACTCTATGATAATGACGATACAGAGTAGACGAGGGAACAAAAAAAAGTTTTTATTTGATCAACGAATTGGTTCCGCATCTTTCCCAGACTCTTTTTGTAAATAAAATTAGTTTCATCAAGTCCGAAAAGTACTCTTGGAAAATTCGCTTCGTTTCAAGAGACGATGGAAAAAAATAATCCCCGAATATATAACAAAATGTTGATCAAAAATATGTTTACAGAAGGATTTTACAATTGTAATTTACGATTGTTCAAAAATCAAGAATGAAAAAAAGAAATTATTTGCAATAATTGATATATTTAATTTGTAAAAATTTGTTGTAATGATCGACTTTTTGATTCAGGGACGTTCATTTGGTTGCAAATGGATAAGTGTTGTCTGCCAAACGAAGCGGAAGATTTAATTTATCAAGTTTTAATGAGGCGTTAACAAACGATCGTTCAGATTGAAATTTAAAACAAAATGTTAAGATTATGTATTTCATATTAAATTCTTCTACTTCGTTTTAATCGTTTCATCTTTAAACTTATCACTTTCGCGAAAATCCGTAGAGCTTGAAGATTAAGTAAATTTGTTTTTTCTCGGCTCAACGTTTTTTCATAAATCTGGTACGAAGATTATGCCTAAAAGAGTGGCGGGTTTTTTTAAGACAACGCGCGGTCTTTATCGTTAATTTTTTAACGCGAGACAATCCAATTCTGCCGAGCGAAACTGCTTCTCTGTAAACACACTGGGGAAAAAAAAAAAAAAAAAAAAAAAAACACCAAAAAAAAAGCAGACAAAAAATCTACAACAATTCGCACATCTTTGAGAGGGACGAATTTTCATCATTTTTATGAAAGACTTAAATTCTAGCTTTTTTACTTGAAATTTTAAATAAAATTAATTACAAAAACATTGTACTTTTTTGCACTCAAATGTTGATTAATATTTATTTAGCGAAGTTTGAACAATTTTATTATGTGTTAATCAAATTCACAAATTCTCGACACGAAATTGATTCATTTGAGTTATCGAATTCGCCGGTTGGCTAGCCATTAATCGCGCGTCAAAAGGGAAAATGTTTCCGCAACCGGAAGTTAGACGCGACTTTGGTATTAATTATCCTGCAATATAATATCGCCGCGTGGCGCAAGATTGGTCGTCCCGGGCGAGATTTGTTATCCGATATTGGAGATACATCGTGCGGCTTGGCGTTATTATTCAACCTAAACAATTTCGAACAATGGATAAATAAATAACTCGTCCCTCGATCCAACCAAGTTCCACAAAACTTCCAACCGCAGGAAAGTCGTGATTTGTTAAACGGATAAGATTACAAATAAACAGTCTGGACTACTCTTGAAAAAAAAAAAAAAAAACCTCGGAAAATCCAAACAAAATAAATGAACTTTAGATAGAATGTTTTTTTCTTACTCAGATAATTGTCTTCGAAAATCTTTTATACTAATTAGATGATAAGATAAAACAGGTTGAAAAAAAGAAAAAACTAGAAAGTCACTTTTCACACAAAAAACTTTCTTACCGAAAATATAACTTTTGTATGTACGAACGAAAATATGTTTTGTCTGTCAGAGAGAATGTCGAAATGTTTTCTTTAAAAACTTGAACAATTGCAACTTTAGAACTGTGAAAGTCAAGTTTGAAAATCTGTCAAAACAGTGGTATATTTGAATTTTTTTTTTTTTTAATCAAGTTTTTTTAATTGATTGTTTTCATCTTGTCAAATTGACAGGTACGAATCAAAACGGTTTAAGATTTAATTGGAAATAGATTTTGTTTGAAATTATTTGTGAAATTAATTTTGCGGCCTGTAAGACTTTTTTTTTCTGTTCATGCACCTATGCCCTTCTCGTATTACCTGGAAGATAAGTGCACGCACCGAAGCGGAAGTCGGAGGGACAACTACGCGAGAACGATCGCCTGTGGCTATCGATTGTCAGCAGCTACCTTCGCGAATCGTTTATTTCCACGCAACCCACGAGTCCCATTCATCGGTGGGAACCCGCGAGGATCTATCGATCAGGTGGGAAACCGCGTGAGCAACTTTCACGTTGCAAAAAGACGTGTAATTCAATCGGCCGAGGCGGGCTTATCATTGCGACTCATCAGCCTTGCGTGGCTCGTTTGACTGATCCACGAGACAGTTGTAGTTGCCGTCTCTCTCGCTTAATATCACCGATGGATTGATAGGAGAAATTTAATAAGAGACGTTAATGCAAAATTAATGACCCGATGGCAAAAACGTGCGCAACACTCGACTCTAATCATAGTAATTAACTTCTAATTAGAAGTTTCAAATACATTTTTCAAATACGTGCCTGTTTTTTGTTTTTTTTTTTTTTTTTTTCGTATAATAGTTTACTATAATTTTGATAGTTTGTAAATCATCGATACTACAGTTTTGGGTCTGTCAAAATGGAAGTTTTGTAATCTGTCATATTTGACAGCTTGATAAAACTTGTGACTTGTTCGTATAATTTTGTACTTAGTTTGCAAAAAAAAAGGTGAAATCCGGATTCAATCGTGAAACTGAGTTCAAAAGATTTAAAGTCCGAAATTGTTAATTAAGGATTAAATTAGAAGAGATGTTGGTGCTGACGATAAGGTGAATCGTGATTACAATAAAAGCTCGCGGGAACAAACGTGAAACAGTTGGGAGAATGAGAAAAGTTTAAGCGAATGTTATCCTTGTTTTATTTTTTGTTTCGATTATATCTATACCGACGTTCTCAACTTTGGGCGTAAATCTTGTCAGTCATTGACGAAAACAAATTTAGGAGACAAATTTCATTCCGCGAGAAATAAAACGAAAGACCGGAGGAAGAAAAACAAACACTCGTGCCAAAACCAACGGGAGATAAAATATAACCCTCGTCAAAGGCCTAAGCAAACAGACTGCGGATGATAAATTCAGTAAAAATGGACATAATACTCGAGCGAAGGTGGTGCTTGGAGTCGTGATTAGGCGATAATTATGAGCGTCCAAGTTCGAATAGACAAATTGGATATCCCGCAAAGGTGTCTGAGTGTTTGTGCGAGGCAGAATTGAAAGAAACAGCGCAAAAGTCAAACGCCCGTCTGTCTGCGGGCATAAAATAAGTCGAGTGGGTGGCAAACGTCTGATTCTATTAGGCGTTCGAAAATCTAGCCAACACCGCCGCTTTCTCACTATTAGCGGCTTATTTGAATCTTCCTCAAGGGCGAGTTGCGACTTGGCCAAGTTTGTTAATCGAGCCAATTTATGACAGTTTATGAACTTGAAAAAGTTAAATTTCTTTATTGTTCGAATTTTCGTTCCAGTTGTCAGTTCAAAAGCCGGCCAATCGAAATTCAAGTTCAAGCCAGGTCAACTAGTCGAGAAAAAAATGTATTAATTGCGCGATGGAATTAGAGACGGTAAAGTTTTGTTTCGAAGCGACCGTTGCACGCTTGATAAATTATGCATGCGGGATATTAAAGATTTATTGTTCTGAAATGACACCTCACGCTGAACTCCCGGTGAAAGGCTCAACATGTGGCATTCTTCGCGCTCGTTAAAGACAAGGGCAGCGGATTATTAAAGATCCCCGGACCAGGAGTTAAGACAGAGCCCAGGGACCGAGCTTCGTTCGGGGAATTCGTTTCAACCTGCAGTCGTTTCTGGCTTTGTAATACACATAGTTATGTAACTCTTGTTGCGGAAAATTTCTCATAATTCCAGCTAATAGCGCAGACATTACTCGGCCATTTTCTGCGAGCCCGACCGGTGTGTTCTTCCTGCTCATCTGGCTCACTTACTTCAAAGTAGAATTTCCGAAATTGTCCAAATTCTAATTAGAAAACAAAATGCCCATTCCATCTTATTTTTGTTCCCTTTGAAACTGTTTCGGAGGAGTATACTTTTGGATTTTTGAATTTATATATAGAAAAGATGGAAAATCTTGGATAACAATTTTGTTTCGAAAATGTAACAGTTTGTGATCTGTCAAAGTGATTGTAAAAACTTGTTGAAATTTCAATGAATGATGTGTCAAAATGATATTGTTTTGAAAGAATTGATTTTGAAAAATACTTTTTAAAGGAAACGTAAAATTGAAGTTTCGTTGGATCAAAGCATGATGAAAACGTATAAAACGTTGTTGGCCTCCTGCATCATATCCCAGTGACACATAATACGCCCCCATTTGTAATCTATTACGGTTTTGCAAGATTCAATTTCCTATCAATTATTTTCGGGCTTGAAACTCGTAAATCATAAGCACGTCGTCGCAGAGCTGTTATTTAAGAGCCTCAGGTGAGTGTGTTTAGGAAAGTTAGGCACAGGTTCGAGCAGAGAGGAAAGTCGAAGGAGATTGTTATTAGGCGAATGATTTTGCATTTCAATGTTGGAAAACAATGCAAAGTGAAGGGAGAGGATTTCGAACAGACATTGTCAATTGCAAAACGATGGCCTGGATGGAGTTCAGCTATGATTTACAACAGACAGTCAACTATGGAGCAACGCAATTTTGTAATGTTTGTTATAGCTGGTTAACATAGTTGTTCATCAATCAAATATAATAGATGGCCTTTTTACTGACTTTCATGAGGATAATTAAATCCGTTTGACGGAGCCGTCAGAACTCGAAGAAAATACAACGAAAACACGGAAATAAATTTGAATGGGGCGTCAAAATATTTAAATCAAACGAGCCAAACATTTCCAATTAATTTTCTCGAACAAATTTTCGTTCTCTTTTCAAATTGAAACGAGATTTTTATCACGATCGGGTGACACTTGTTAGTTCAACCTTTCTCAAGTCATAAGACAAAAGGATCAAACGAGGGCAATAAAAGTCGACAGTTCGGAGCTTTCATATTTATATGTACCAGTAGAGGGAGCATTTTGTGCATGAACAGAAACTCGTCATTTTATCTCAACTTTGGATCAATTTTTATCCCGAGCTTGAGTCGGTGTAAAATTAAACGCTAGAATTTCACGGCGCCGCTTTAGATGATCGGACCTGTCGATTCTGTGTGGTCCTTCAAAATAGGTCCGATGGATCATTTGCATATTGAGCAATTTTATCGGCTATCGATTTAAGGTTTCAATTAAAGGGAGAACTGTTTTCTTTACTGTACTGGATTGAAACTGTCTTTTGACATGCAATATGTTCATTTTGTTTAATAACACTGGTTGAACTGTTCATGACGATTTTTAAAATGCCAAAAAAATGATTGAAAAATAATTTTAAAATTCTGTCAAAAATTACTTTCAAAAATATTTATTTTTGAATTATCAGAAATGGCAGCTTTTGACTGTCAAGTCAGCAATATTTCAATTTATTAAAAAAATATATCAGTTCCGAGTGAAATCTTAATGATGAACTTTGTAGCGAAAATCGTGTAGCAAATAAGTTGACTGCCATGTGACCAAAATGGCATTCTCATGTCATTTGAGGCTTAGCAGAAAATTGGAATGTCTCACCGTAATCCGCATCCAAACACAAGTCAACCTTCAGAGTCACGATAGAACGTGACTGCGTTTTTTTTTTTCTATTTTTTTTTCTTCTTTTTTTTTTTTTTCGACCGCGTGTACAATTTTGAGACGCGATTTTCACCTCGGAAACACGACCGAGATCGAGTATAATTTATTCGCGTTACAATTTCGTGTTAAAATCGCGGATAAATGAAAGATAAAACGTGACTATGCATCCCACAATTCGAGTTTCAGTTTTTCGATTTCGGTAGAGTGCTGTTTCGAAACACGAATACAGGCACACGATTGGCCGCGACCGAAACCATATTCAGCTTGAAGAAAACGCCGCGGAGAAAATTGACAATTTGAAGAACGAGGTCGGCATATTAAAAAAAAAAAAAACTTTCTGTTTCGTGTGATTTTAAAGGTTGCCTCAGACAATTTGTCCAAACTCGTTTCGAAATTCAACCGAAAATGAAATGCAGAAAAATGATTTTTAATCTTTAATTATTTTTGTTTGAAAAATTAGAATCAAATTGTTATATTATTAATTGCCAACTTTTGTTATCGACTCAATAAATTAAAGTGAAAAACAATAATTCAATTTAATTTGATTATTAATCATGCCGATCAATTGGTTCATAATAACTAATTAACGTATATTCGACCAATTTATTTTAAAGCAATAAAGATTCTTTTTTTATTCGACGTGTTGAATTCTCGAACAAATATAGAGAAATTTTGTCTGAACTAAAATTTTGAATTATGGATGTTGGAACTCGATATCTGACATATCGATTAATTAATTTAATCAGACATAATAAGATTTTACGAATAATAAATAATTGATATTTGATTGATCATTTGGTGAATAATAATCGCGCGGGATTCGTTGTTCAACTTGGTTTTTGCGTCAGATTTAAATTCTTCCACCGCATTGAAATATTTTCAACGCGACAGATAAAGAAAAGGTTTTATTAATCGGAATTCATGGGCCGTCAATACGATCGGTGTCAAAAAATAATTAATTGATTCGTGGACCAGGGCGGAATACTCAAACAGACCGATAGTGAATCATCGTTTGAATACATTATTCGAACTCTCAATTAAATGCTCATTTGCCATTACGAAAAGTTCGCCTGATATATTTAGTCCTTGTGATCTTGCCAAATTGATATTTTAATGAAAATAGATTGAATTTAAAACAGTTCGTCAAGTAATTCATCATCTCGTTAATTTTTTTGTTTTCATTTTGTTTGTTTAAATAATATAATTTCAACTATCATCATTCGAGAGTTTGTTATTTTTAATTTCTGAATTGCTTAATTTATCAAGCCCCTCGTTTTATTTTTTGTTCAAGTTTGTTTGCAAAATGTATCAACGAGGAAGGTAATGAAAGGAAATTACGCAACCAAAATTCAACTAATTTTCACTACTTTGCATTACGTGCTGTTTTCCCCTATTTAACATCTAGTATGCTCGTGTAAATAAAAGTCCTCTTTTGAAACGTTTAAAAAAGGCGCGACCAACGAATAAAGCAATGCCCCGGCACCTTCCCATCACCATGACAGTACTAAACCACGAGTTTATTGCACAAAATTTCCATACAAATTACATTTTCCTTGCTACTCTGTTTAACGCCCGAAAAACAAAAGAAGCAACAATGAATAATTTTGTCTTTCAGTCGATTCTTAATTAAAATTATTATTCGATCATCGCCGCGAGCAAACAATATTAAACATTTTTATTTTTTTATTTTTGCGAATTTTATGTTTGATCAGAAGTTTTTCGTTTGATTCAAATTTTTATCGATTTTAATATGTTCAGTTGGTTTGATGTTTAATATAATTTGACTGATTTTTTTTTTTTTTTTTTTAATAATAATAAAGGATGTGGAAATTAAATTATGGTCTGATGGAAATTCGAGACTCAGATACTAAAACGAGTTGAAGTAGTATAAATTAATAAACCAAAAATTCAATAAGTGAAGCACGTCTTTGAGAACACAGGATCGTCAATATAAAATGTGAGCGAAATTTTCATGGGTTAATGGAACGTATTAAATTGTTTTAACGAAGAGCAACATTAACTTTGATGTCAATGTTATTCGACGCAAATTTACATAAATGTTATGTAATCCTGTAAGTGAACTTATCCTCTCGCACTGTGAATACATAATACAGGTACGCGCATTTTTGGGCACTTTAATACCTCAAGACGCGAGTGTCGTTACGCAAAATTTGCTTAGTGCAGTTTTGTACGATTATGCGAACCCATCAATATGAGCTAATATTCAAAAGTCTGTGCAACTAAATAGTGAAACAAATAAAATCCCCATTAAATATTCTACATTAATTTTTTTTTTTTTTTTTTACTCAGAAAAAGAAAAATTTAATTCGAAGGATAACCGAGAACAAAAAGCTGAATCTTGCCTGAAGAAGTAATTTCTTGATCGAAGGATAATTTTCTTTGTGAGAAGATTTTATTTCAGGCTGCAAAAACAAAGTACAAGACTTTATTTTCTGACGCGAATAAGTTATTCTTGTCAATTTTTTGTTGTTTTTTTTTTTTCGGTTATCATTTGAGTTATTTTTTTATGAAGTGCAATATCCGATATGTGTTGGCTACCGGCATCGGTTGTCGTGACTATAAGATGCAGAGCATCGCTACCCATAAATTAGAGAAGCAATCTCACTTTTTATTTGCGGCAGTCGTGACATTCGCCGAAGGAATTATACGACGTACGTGTATACGTGGATTTGCTCGTTGCGCCTCGGGCAAGCGTCCGCCCCCGAACGACGCATCCCGCATATGCATGCCTATATAAACTGCGATTATACACATTAACTTGCTACATTTATACGCGCCCTGTAACACATTAGTTTTATTCAACATTAATCCGCTCTACGTGCGCCTCCAAGTTTGCAACCCGTAACGTTACTTAGCCGACTTTCGTGCAACGATATTACATTAACTTCTGCAGTAATAGTTAACATTTTTACAAATCGACTTTTGCCAATAAACATATTATGAATTGAACAAATCAAATTATTTTGTCTCTCTTATTCTCTTTCTTTCGAGGGAGGTGGTTATTTTAGGGGTTCAGCGTTAGGCGCAAAAAAAAAAAAAAAACAAAACAAAAAAATAAGCGGAGTACGAAAATGAATACAAATTTGTTGGCTGAAATGTTGCTTTCATCGTGAAAACATGGAAACAGAAAAATGCTCTCGAATGTGGGTATGTAATCTACGATCGTTTTTGATATTAAATTACATTTATGCAAATCTGGTTGTCAAATCAGGACTTGTGTTTATGGAGATTTTATGCAAATATTTTGCGTTTGCGTGAGTTATCAGATTCATTATGTCAAATTATGGAAAACTTTGAGCTAGAGAGGAGCCATTCAAAAACTCGACGAACGAATTTTAAAGAAAATGCGCCTCGTTTTGAAGTTTGTGACAAAATTTGGTAGGTCCAGAGACGAGGATGATAAACTGAGATTGATGTATGACAGACAGAGACAGTAAATTAAAATAGAAATTCTTTATTTCAAAGAAAAAAAAATGGTCCTAAGATAAAAACGCTAAATTATGATTACATGATGCAAGACAAGAACTTGAGATACTTTTTTGAAACTTATGATTAATGAATGTTGAAATGATGTTTCAAAATTTTTTTTTTTGTGTGTAGATATATGCAATAAAAGGATGAAGGAAATAGAAAAATATTTCATGGTTGCATTACATTTTGTATCTCGAATGTATGAATCGGTGCATAAAATACGAGTGAAATATCAAATGTCCGACGCGGCTGTCTTCTAATATGGCGCTCAGAATGGCAATTCCGGACCCTTATCGGGCGTATATCTGGCATATAAATTACCGAAGCTAACAAAAATTATTGCCGCCACCGCTGCGCCGCATAATATCGTCGCGATAGAGTTATACCGGTTGCCGCATCACCAGATCAAGGTCGAGATATAATCGCTATACGGGACAGCGATCCTTTCTTTCGAAACGCCTAGCTGGCGTGAAAATACGATCACTAGCTGATGCTTTTTCTCGCCTCACAATCGTTTCGTAACGTTCCATTACCGTCATAAAAATCAAATCGATCCACCGAAAATCGACTCGCACTCTCAAATAACTATTTTCCATATCTTTATTTTATCCCATAATTCAATCTCTTTTTTATACATTTTTAAATTTTAAATTTTACATTAAATTAAATTAAATTAAATCTGCTTTCCAGTTGGGCCCCACGTTGGGCACCATTGAAATTAATTGTTGCTTCAATTATTATAAAAATGAAAGAAAAGATCATTCTTCGTTATTGATTGAACAAAATGACGTACAAATATCAATTACACAAATCGATCTTGGGTAAATGCAAAATCCTCGCCTCGATGGCAAAGCAAACATCTGACTAACTTAAAGATCGGATATTAAACATCTATTTTTCTCAATCATCAATAACTTTTGAGCCAACGGGAAAATGTTTGCCTTACTATAAAACCTCCCTGCACTTTGCATAACCCAGTGAAAAAAAAAAACTTCCTTTCCAATAAAATGCACTCGCTTGGTGCGCACAGTAAAATTGAACATGAGCAAATGTCGAGGTGTTTCGTCTCTGTTGATATTTGTCGTTCTATACAAATTCCCGCAATTTCTCTCTTCGTTGCCTTTCCATGGTTTGAATTTTTATACTTCCAAACATATTTTTCGAAGTTTATGTTCATTTGAACTCAATTTTATTTATCATAAAAAAAATTTTTCAAAATGCCACGACTTTGTGTTTGGATTTGAATTTGAAATATTTCTTGTCTGGTAAATGTGGTTTCGTGCTAAAAAAATTTTTAGACGTGAGGATTCGAACTCCCAGTCCCTCTAGTATTTCACAGGCTCGTTCTTTCCCCGAGCCATCAGTACTGTTTTAATTTCTGTTGAAAATTGTGTTTTTTATGCACTTTCATTGCTCATTTGAATACTTATTTCAACAAAATTAACGAACAAACCCACGCCGACATAATTTCGATAAAAAAAAACTCGATAATGTTAATTTTATTAATTCTTGCCGTGCGATCGAGGACTTTGTATTCAAGTAATGAAATCGAGAAACGGGGAAATGTATTGGGAAAAATGTCAGACAGCGATTGTGCGATCGTCTGCGCATAAGTTAATAAATGCAAGCTTCGGAATCTTGTACTCGAGGGGGCCGCCGGATTCCACGCCGGTCCCCTTTCCTCCGCAGCCTCCCACTTTGTCTTCTTTTCTCGTCCTCAGTTCGCCCACTCAGCACGCAATCTTCCCCGAGCAATAATCCCACACGATCATTCGCATCCGGACACGAGTAATTCGATAAAAATGACGACCCAAACAACGGAAACGACCTCTCCAATTAGACGATCTTGATAGAACCAAATCGAAAGTTAGCTTAGGTACGCCCCACCCCGCGATTATGACTCACGGGTGGCGCGAAATTTAAATGTATAATTTTGATTTCCGTTCAAATCAATCCGATTGAACAATGATGTAAGGTAATGGCCACCGAGGAGTGATTTTAATGCACGAATTTGAAGATAATGACGTTCGTTTGCGCGGTTATGGCGTTGTCCAACGCGGTAGAAACTGGATCGTAAAGTTGGCTATTTAAATTCGCTGTATCGAATTGCACGACGAGAATCGTAGCCATAATTTCAATTAAGCAATTCATGATAGATCGGGCGAATTTTTGTTTTCTCTTTTTCATCCACGGCTATATTTCTAACTTAATGATTCGCATTTTATGAGATAGATATTCTGATGAAGCAAACTGTTATGGAGGTTCTATTTTTCAATGCTCTTTTTCTCATTCGCCTCTTTCGAATTGTTTTTATATTTATTATGTTTTTTTTTTTTTTTCTTTTTTTTATTTCGACCGTAAAATTTCATAACGAATAAAATTGATTGAAAAATTTGCATCTGCATGAAACGTGTTTTCGGACGAAGAAAAATGGCAGATTTAATATTTTCAAAGTTCATAAATTTCGCACGGAATTTTGTCGCTGAAAAACGAGAAAAAAAAAATCCTTGCGCGCAGCCGAATATCCTTGTCTTACGGAGTTATTTTTAACATGCATGCCTACGCGAAAGAAAACCGCACGACCTCGTAATTACCGAACGTCAGAACCATCCGAGACACTCGAAACATCTTAATCATTTTTGCGAACTGCTACTTCGTGCCAGGCTTAATCGTTTCAAATAACTTAATTATAGGATATTTGTTTGACTTTCGCGATCTCTGTAATTTACAATTCATTAAATTTATTTGTGTTTACATAATGAAAATAAATTTGTATATTCTTGCAATTCACTCTCATTTTCTCTCAACAAAAAAGAGAAACAAATTACGAATCAGTTTTGAAAAAAATATTAAGAAAAAAAAAAAAAAATACTTTGCGCTATTAAACCATATTTCATGTTTGACTTTCAAGCGAAACTCTGCGGTGTTACTTGCGGCATTCTGATAGGTCTTAACGAAAAGTTGTTACATTACAATCAACTTTTTTCTGATAGTTATATGAAGTTTATGCATTACTAGCAGTCTTGCCAACTGTACGCCAAAGCTGAAACAGAAGGTGCGGTGCAAAAGTTGGCACTGCTAAATTTCACCTGCCACTTTTATTGCGTAAAAGTTTGGAGGTTTAAAAATTGCAAATGCAGATAACAGAGGCGAAAAGAGAGAGAGAGAAAGAAAAAAAAAATAGAGACACTCAGCGTGGTCATATGTGCTTTTTTTTCCAGAACATCAGAGTTGTGGAGCGAAATTGGAAACAAAAATGATAAAAAATTGACAGTTCATTTGTAACGCTGACAACAATTGAAGCGAGAGAAAAACAAGTTGGCAACGTCCAAGTTTTTCTGAGAAAATTTGCCGTGGCTGAATTTATTGTTTATAATAAATGGAAAAGGAAGTAAATAGAAAAAAAAGGACACAAATTATGTTAAAAGGAGAGGAGTATTGAAGAATCCTTAGAGGGATGTTGTTTTGCATCACGAAATGCAAAGATTGTAATAAGCATCGTTATATTTGCATACGACGAAAAGAAACCTCAACATTCTTGAACCGAAGATGGAGCAAAGAATACTGACTATGATAGTACATACACAGTGTACGAAGACAAATAAGAAAACGAGAGGAAATCTTGACGAAATGTATTGTTCTTAACAATGCATTTTTTTTTTTCTACAAAAACCTCTTTTCAACGTTTCATCTCATTGATTTACTTTTTAATTATGCAAATTATTATTTTAATTATAAATTTTGCAATGACAATATTTGCAGTTTGCCTTTTTTAAATTAAACTTTCAGCATTGAGATACGAATTATTATCTGCTGATTGATTCGGCATTTTCTCCGATAAGGATTATGAAGGATCCTTAAGATGAAGATTGTACAGGGCGTTTTTTTACATCCCTGAATATTGAAATCTCGGAAGCTTTTATCATCCAACACATCGCGGAAAGTGACTTGCCTTTCGATCATATTCCGGTCGGGCTGTCGCAGTCAGATAACAGCGCTGATATTTAAGAGACACGAGCGAAACAGAAAGGCTTTAAACGGAATCCCTCGGAATGTAATATTTGTTGCAACGTGTGGAAAGCCACTCAACATATATTTCGACTTCCCGTGTCAATATACAAGTCGCTGAATTTGCATGCTGGAAATCAATTTCTTTGTCAAAAAGAACTTGCTCGTATCAAACTTTTATCCGTGATTCACTACGACATTAAACCAAAAAAAAAAAAAAAAAAACATTTAAATTTTAATTCTTCAATTTCAGTTGATTGTAAAAGTTCTTTATAAAATTTAAAAAAACAAACAACTTAACTCTGTTTTTATAAAAACATCTTGAATTATAATTTTACATAAAATATTACTCAGAGTGGATAAAAAATTGAGATTAAAAAAAATGTTCAGTGGATTAAAAATTTAATTGAAGGATTAAATTATAGGATCGATTCTTTTGGTACCGCTGCGTTTTCTTTTTCATTTTTTTTTTTTTTTTTTTTTTTCAAAGAGATAAAATTAAAATTGAAGAAAGCGCAATTGCTCCCGCTGGAAATCGGTCGGGAGAAAATTAATTTGCGCGCGCACAGCGAATAAATAACTTTAATTGCCGGCGTCGTCGGGAATCAAATGTTTTATTAATCGGATGCGAGCGAATATGAATACAGGGCGACATTACGGATGCAGCTGGCGAGGCCTCGGACAAAATTACCGGATACAAATCAAGTGCGCGGCACGATTCACTTGTAACCTGTACTTTTCGCGCAGCGCTCTCCCTGGGAGAGGGTTCGTGAAATTAGCAAACCAAATAAACGCGCGACCCAACCAATGTCGGACATTTATTACCCGCGCGTTGAGACAATACGTAATCAATCAAATAATACACGCACTTTTGTACTTCACGTAACAAAAAATGATTTACATTCAAACCAAAAAAAAAAAAATAATAATTGAAAGTAAACCAGGACAGGATTTTTCAATATGTATTTTTCTCTTTCATCGCTTTGATATTTCAAAATAAAAATAAAAAATTAATAACAGAACTTTTTATTATTATTCAGACAAAAATTTTTGCGTTGAAGTGTGGTGATAAAAATTTGAGTTTTTTTTTTTTTTGTATAAAGCTGAAAAATTCATAGCGGATAAAACGCACCACGACAAAAGTGCACTTACACTTTATCGCATCTCGCTCAATCTTCATTTGTCACCATTTTTCTGAACGGAAACCCTAGATTGGGGGCGAATAAATCGCGCGCACAAAAAACTTTCCTCTCTCTTCAAACGCCACATCGGCGTCAATAATTTTCAGCCGAAAGCCCATGAAACGTAGTTACAATTAATAATCGAGTCGATCAATGTTAAAATATTGCAACTATATTTGACGGTGAATGAAAACCCGATCGAGTGGTCTATATTTTTCGATCGGTTGTCCGTGTGCGAATATCGCGCGGGTTTATAAATATTCAACGTCCGCCATCAATCATGCAAAAGATTTTAATATCAATGAATTGACAGAATCAAAGGGAAAAACATGAAATGAGAGTGTAAAAGCGAAATGAGGTTTCGTAAAAATGAATTTAATGGGTCTATTTGAATATGGCTTTTACCATCCGTATAACGAAAGATTAATTCTCATTTTATGTACGACACATTTTGAATGATAAATTTTTGATAATTGAGTTTAACAGTTTTGCGTCAACTTTAGTTTTTTTTTTCTTTCTTCACTTTCACGAATTTGTCACATTTCTCTATCTGCCGCAAGATTTTTTCCGTCAGACCTCGTCGGACCGGAAAAATTAATAAATGAGAGTATGAAACAAAAAAAAAAAAAAAAGGAAATATGAAAAAAATTTTCCTGCAAGGTTGGACAAATTTTCACCGAACGAGATAAATGTTTTGTGCGCGAAGTAAAAAAAAAAAAAAAAAAAAAAAAAAAAAATCCAATGAAAGCGGCGCCTTTAAAACGCGAAAAACAATTCAAAAAGACAATAAATGTTAGCTGCTTTAAAAGGACAAAGTAAAGACG